>PISX010018165.1:0-41760 GCA_004024625.1 Mellivora capensis | reverse complement strand
GGGGGGGGGGAGGATAAGGGGATGGAGGAGGATGTGGTAACAGCTGATTCGTCCCCTGAGGTCACACTTTCCAACAATCAGCTGTTACTGGGGTGGAAGTCAGGAAGTTTCCTTAAAGATACACTGTTCTGAACGCAGAGTCAAGAATTCTGGAGCTCCTAGGAACCACAGCAATTACTTGGTGGAGCCTGTGTTTAGTACAGAGAAACTATCTCACACCCGAGATTCATCCTTCCGGCTCAGTTACCCTCACACTCAATTTGGAGGCTATGGAAAAGTCATGGATCCCTGTCGACACGTTCGTCTTTGGAGGCGGGGGCGGGCGGGGGTGGGGAAGCGGGTGGGTGATAAATTGCCGCGAGTCCCCGACTTGCCCCTTTAAATAAGCGGTTCGGCAGCTTTTGCCAAGTCATTGGGTTCCACTTGGTTTTGCCCATTCCCCGCCCCCCCTCGGCTCTGATTGGCCCCTGGGGAAGAGCCAGACTCCTCATTGGCCTCTACCTTTGAAATCCCTTCTAAGTAGGTCTGAGTCAGTGAAAGGCTTCTCGAGGGCGGGACAGAATGGGTTATTAGGCGGAGGATGGGGTTGCTTACCAGTTGATACTTTGGCACGACCCGTCCCCTAGTTTCCGACCACAAGTCTTGCTTCTACCCTCAGGTGAAGACTGTACTATGAGTCTTTTGTTAAGAGTCTGCTGCTTGAGAGGCTCTGACTACGATTGGGATGAGACATACTCTGCAAGAAAAGTCTCCTGGTTAGTAAGAGCCCGCCTCAAGGGGAGGACTAGCTCTCTCCAGTGAAAGCTAGCACTAGGCGAGGTGGGCAGTTTTCCTTCCCCAAAAGCCCTCAGGAGTCCTCATGCAATGGAAGAGCCTGCTAAGCGAGGCTGATTTCCATCTTCAGTTCTACCCACTCCTGCTGCTTCGCCTGCTCCATCTTTCCCCAGTGAGCTATCGCCTCATGCGCAGAAGTCAGCGAATCCGTCGTTTTGGGGTAGTCTAAAAGAAACATTCACGGCTCCCCAGAGTGGGGGCTGTAGCCCTTTAAGGACTTCGCCGGGATGGATTCAGAAATGAGTTTAAAAATGCCAACTCACAGAGCGCGCTGGATTGTGGGAACGAGGTGTCAGACCGAGAACTACATTGGCCAGTGTGCACCGCAAACACACACGCCTTTACTTCCTTCTGCTCTTTAGGACTCCGGTTTGACGTAGCGCTGCTCAAAGCGAGCGGCCTTAGGCGGAGGCCTCAGCCACACCCTTTCACGTATTGGCGAGCTCGTGAGTTGGTGGGCGTGGTCTATCGCTGCTCCACCAGGCGAAGGGGTGGCCTCCTTGCCAATCAGAGCTAAGACGCCGGGAGAGGCGGGACCTGGACGAAGTGCTGGCGCCCCCGAGTGGGTGTGGTCACGCTGCCCAGCAGTGGGCGGTGATTGGCCCTGGGCGGTGCAATCGCAGCTTGTGCGTCACGACGCCGCCAGCTGATCGGAGACTGGAGCCGGTGTGTGCTGGGCGCAGGGAAGATACAGCGCCGCCGGCCGTGGGGAACGGACGCACTGATTTGCTCCCTTACCCTCAGCAACCCCCCCACCCAGCACCAGGTGGGTGTGAGCTGGGGTCCCGGCCGCACTGGAGGGAACCATGCTAACGGGGTAATGGGGGAAAGTAGGGTCCTGGTGGCCACACCCTGCCCTTCCGGGGGAGGGGTGAGGGGGCGGCGGGGGCAGGGAAGCTCTGGGGGTGAGGGGACCTGGACTGGCTGGAGTAGTGTGGCAGGAGGCTTAATGAAAGAGTCCGGGACAACAGTCGTGGCGGAGGGTTTTGCAGAGTGGCTAGAAGGAAGACGAGGGGCTAGGGGGCTGGGGGCAGCTAACCTCGGCGCCCCCTGGTCAGAGGATACGAGAACTGGCCTCCCAGCTTGGGGAGGGTTTGGACCTGGCGGGTAGCGGAGAGGTAGTTTTCCTCTGTAGGCAGTCAGTTGGTCAGGGCCAATTGAGCGCCCTGGCAGGGAAGGGGTCTCTGGGCGGGCCGGCCCCTCCTCTCGTTCCCTCCAGGGGATGTTATGTAAGGGGGGAGGGGAGAGGAGTAGGGGGCGGCGGTGCGGGGGCCTTATGCAACCCAAAGGTTAGGGTTTCACCGCGGTTGGTGGGGGAAGCGGGCTGGAGGAGGACCTGGAAACTCTAACCCCCCCCTCCCCAGCCTAACTGGCTGTCTTGGGCCCAGAGAAGGTCACCTCTGCACCTCCCCCCAGCATGTCCGGTTGTGGGGCCCCTAGCCCAGGCCTGGCCCTGACCGCCTGGGAAGCCGGCTGGCTGGGTGGGGCGCCTGGGTTAGTCATCACTGGGCTCCTTCTCTCCCCACCTCTCGGCCAACTCCTGGCCCCTCCCTATGGCCTCTCGCTAGGCTATCGCCCCCACCTCCCTCGGCCCTAGTTCTCCAACTCATTTGGCCTGTCATCTTGGCTGTCAGACTGGACTAGGGATTGTCAGGGTGCCAAAGGGTTGATGGAGCAGCTGGTCAGAGGGTCAGTGACCTGGGCCCACCCCACCCTGCAGCCAAGGGCACCTGCTTGGCACAGACTCTAAGCAGCCCTTGAGTCCTATGGGCTGAACAGAGCTGGCTCAGACAGAGGAAAGTGGGAAGGAGTTGGACTGGTCACCTGGGGGAAGGAAGATACCACAAAGTTCATGCCTCCCCAAGAGGGTTTTTGTAATTTGAAAACCTCCCACCCCCACTCTAATCTTTCTTACCCTCTGAGTATAGAAGTCTCAAGGCAAGACTGCCTTGGCTCCTGACACTGTCATGGACCATGCCCTTGGACTGAGTGTCAGCACAGACCCGGCCTCCCCAGCTCTAGGCCCTCAAGCCTGCCACACCCCCAGCCCCCTCCCTGGGCCAAGCTGCAGAGCCTGGCTTTTCCTGCTGATTCATGCGTTGGAACTGTGGGGGCGGGGCTTGGAACTTGGAACAAAGTTCAGACATGGAGGGGCCGGCAGACAGCCTGGAATTCATACCAGATGTACCCGGAATGCGCAAGCGGAATGCCTGGCATTTAAGAGTCTTGGGGAAGCTGCCCATCCACCCTGCCCATACCTCCCTCCCCTCCAGCCTTTGGTCCTCTCCTCGCAGTCACTGGAGCCTCTGCTGACCTTCCAAACTCTGGACCTCCCTTCCTCACTCTTCCCCAGATGTGGGCCCCCAGAACTCTTCCAGCTGAACTCCCTGGGAACAGGTCAGTTGGGCTGATCACTGAACTGACATTTCTGGACCTAAGGTGCAACTTCTCACCTAGTACCTGGGCAACTGGTGCGATGTGTCCCGGGTTCTAAGTCCAGCCCTCTCTGAATGCTGAAGAGGCTGGACCCTCCATGAATAGATGGGGCAAGGAGGGGTGAGAGCAGACCTGGGTCTCTACAGCCTTTGGTTCTGGAAAGAGACACAAGGAAGTATGTTTAGAACTGTCTCTTGCTTCTTACTGAAGTTAACTGCTCCTGCAGGCCCAGGTCAGAGCCAAGAACACTTTGTTACAAGGTTGAACATCTGTTGGAGCTGGACTTTTGTTGGCCAGTGGGACAGTGTCCCTGTGACATGGCTCTGTTCAGATCCTTCCCATTTTGTCTTCCTTTTCCTTTTAGGTGCCTGTCCCTCCCACATCCTCACCTGGCTGAGCCGCAGTAGTTCTTCAGTGGCAAGCTTTATGTCCTGACCCAGCTAAAGCTGCCAGTTGAAGAACTGTTGCCCTCTGCCGCTGGCTTCAAGGAGGAGGAGGAAGAGGAGAAGGAGCTGCTTTCCCCTTCATCTGGAAGGTGACAGAGCTGGGGTTGGGAAGGTCCGAACAGTGGGAGTGATGATACCTTTTGGGAGAGAAAACCTATTCAGCTGGAGAGCCTTCAGCTAGACTGGCCCAGCAAGAGAGAACAATTTTAAATTAGAGACCCTGGTTGGTTTGGGGAATAGATGGCTGTGACCAAGCAAGGTTAGTTGGTCTATACTGCTGTGACAAGAGGAAGATAACAAGAGCAAAGAAAATTGTCTACCCTTTTACCCAGATGTCTTTCTTGGCCCTCCTTCCTTGTTTCCCTTTCTTTCCTACTGCCTTTCCAGGTGAGGTCCAAAGTAAATTTCTTCAGGGAAAAGGTCATACTGAAACTCCCATGTGAGTAGTCATCCCCATGCTCTTACCTTTCCCTCTATTTCCTCAGACTGGCCCAGACTCTAGATTCGGGGATAATCACCTATATGTGGGACGGTTAGACCTCTTATCTCGGCTTCTCCACCTGTGAGATGGGGAATCACATGGTTGAGTGTGCGGAGGGAATCAGAAGCCTACTTCTGCAGACTGCTCAGAGCCTGGGCTCTCCTCTCCCTGTGGGTGGGAACAAAATGGCTTTCCACATAAGCTATTGCCCCTCCCCCACCCTTGAACACCATGACCCAAGGAGGGTGGGGGAGAGGATTAGAAAGGGGGCGTAAGGTTATACCAGTGCAGGGGGCCAGGAGGAGCTCATTCTTTCCATTGATATCCCACCATGCAAAGGTGGCCCCAGGCTTTCTCTGCCACCCAAAACAGGACTGCAGCCCCTGATGGGGTTCCAACTGCTGTTCTCTGTTTCTTCCCTCACTTTACCTTCCAGGATAGTTTGTGAGACTGCTCAGGCTTGTGCAGGCAAGAAATTCCCTCCAGCAACCAGGAGAGCTGAACTGTAGGATGTGATGCCCTTTGGAACATCAAGCAGTATAAGCCTACCACCCCCACCCCAGCTCCTGATGCAGTCTAACTCTTGGGGCTCAGTTCCCGTGTGGTTCAACCATGGCCCAGATGCCTTACCTGAAGGTGGCCAAATTCAGCAGCTGCGGGGAGCTGTCGTGTATCATGGGGCAGGAGGTGTGGAGATAGCAGGGTCCTAGTCTCCATTTATGAGAAACAGAGATTTAAGGGAGAGTAGATCATTGAATCCACCCTCCTGCAGCCTAAGCTGCAGGAGGTGTGTGTGGGACTGCAGTGGAGGGGGTGGGTAGACTGAGTCAATTCAGATTCTGCAACAAAGATTGCTCTGTCCCTGGACATTGCTTCCATCCTTTCTTCCCCTCCCTGCTTCACTGGCCACAGTGTCTCTGTCCAGCCCTGGTTCTAGGGCTCTGCCATCCTTACCCGTCCTGACCCATCATGAAGTTAAGATGAGGAAGAACAGCCTGGGAACACAGAGGCAGGCAGAAGACCAATGAAGGACCAGGCCTAGAGAGCACAGGGCCCTGTCTGGGCACCCCTTAGAGGGGACCCATAAAGGGCAGAAACACCCTGGGAGGAGGAAGGACAGCCAGCATCCCTCAAGGACACGCTCCCAGCCATCTGCCTCATTCACTATTTCTCTCCAGTGTACTTACTGCCTCCCTCAGAGATAGGAGACTGTATCACAGTGTTCTGTGGCTTCATTCTCCTACTTCTACCTCCTTACCTTGTAATTTTTATATAAAGTGGCCTCAAGGGGCACCTGGGTGGCTCAGTGGGTTCAGCCTCTACCTTTGGCTTAGGTCATGATCTCAGGTCATGATCTCAGGGTCCTGGGATCGAGCCCCGCATCGCGTCGGGCTCTCTGCTCGGCAGGGAGCCTGCTTCCCCCTCTCTCTGTGCCTGCCTCTCTGCCTGCTTGTGATCTCTGTCAAATAAATAGATAAAACCTTTAAAAAAAAAAAGTGGCCTCAAGGAGCAAGAACCAGCTGTGAAAGGACATACATAGGAAATTCAAAGAAATTCAAATGGATAAAACCATGAAAAACAATGTGTTTCATTAGTAATTAAAGAAAGACAAATATAACCGAAAGCATTTTTCCCTCAGCAAACTATATTAAAAAAAAATGAACCAGCATTGGCAAAGAAATAAGAAAATAACACTCCCATACATTGCATGTAGCGGGGGCCAATTGGTACAGCCTTCCTGAACGTCAGTTTGGTGATAGTCTCAAATACTCTAAAAGTTTCCATTGCCTTAGACCTAGTAATTCTACACTTGGGAATTTATCCTAAGAAAATAATTAAAGATTTAGTCACAAGATGCTCATCCGAGTATTGCAGTAGAGAAAATGAGAAGCAACTGTCTGATTGGGAATTCATTTCTTTTCTGCTGTAATAAAAATTTGCAATGGGGGATTCCTTAAGTAAATCATTGTATATCCATCCAGATGGTGGAGTACTGCACAGCCATTAAAAGTCATGTAGAGGGGCGCCTGGGTGGCTCAGTGGGTTAAAGCCTCTGCTTTCGGGTCAGGTCATGATCTCAGGTCCTGGGATCGAGTCCCGCATCCGGGCTCTCTGCTCAGTGGGGAGCCTGCTTCCCTTCCTCTCTCTCTCTGCCTGCCTCTCTGCCTACTTGTGATCTCTGTCAAATAAATAAAATCTTAAAAAAAAAAAAAAAAGTCATGTAGAAGAACATTTGGAAAGAAAAATGCTCTTTGAATATTAAAAATGTTATAAAAATAGTGTATTATGTGATCTCAATTTTGTTTTTTAAAAGATGGGTATATTCTTGTATACATAAAACATGAAAAAGACAAAATGTTAATAATGGTTATCTTTGGACAGTGGAACAAAGTCATTGTAATTTTCCTCTTTGGCTTTTCTGTAACTTTAAAATTTTCTATATTGAGTATGATTTTCATACAATAAAATTTAAAAGAATCAGTGTAATTTTTTTTAAAAAGCTTGGAGAGGTGGGGAGGTATTAAGGGGTGCCCCTGGCGCTTTGGACATAATGGGTTTTGGTGGAGAAAGAGGATTGTGAGAATGTGGAGAACTTCATTCTCCAGGAGTAGCTGCAATCTACCCTCAACACGTAGGGGAAACTGCTCTCTGAATTGCTGGCTCTCAGCCAGCTAAAGAGGTGTGGAATGGAGTAAGGAAAACAGTGAAAACCTGTCACTCTCCAGGAGATGGAAGATGGGGAAGTGGGGAGGGGGGGCAGATTTTCCTCTCCGGGCTGAAAGGTTCTGGAATCCTATCTGTCTTTGTTATTCTCTGATTCTGCCCCAACCTTGAGGTGACCCTGCGTGACCTCTCCTTGCCGCCTCAGATTGGAAGAGAGAATTCCATTCACCTACTAAGCCCTGGGGGGGAGGGGTGCTTTTCAAGACTTCGGTGCTGAGTGGTTTCCTTTCGCCTCCCCTTCCTAATAGAAAGTTTCCTCTGTAAGGCCCCCAAAAGTGGTTGGGGGGAGGAGTTCCAGTGGGTCGCTTCTCCAAAATGGGAGTTCTTGTTCCGTTCGAACGTACTGTGTAAGGGAACGGGACTGTTGGAATCATCGGTTGTTAAGATGTGCTAAAGGTCTGGAAACCTCGGGAGGTGGAAAGGGTGGCTTCGAGGAAGTGAGGTGCCCCCACAGCTGAGAAGGGGGTTGGTGCGGAGCAGGGCAGTGGCGATGTTTAAGCATTGGGAGTGGGTGTGCGCTGGCCTCTACCTTAAGGTGGGTGAGGATCCCGTGGGAAGAAGGACCAGCAGGTGCGAGGTTAGCGTGGGGAGAGGAGGTGAAAGACAACGGGGCGGGGCCTGTGGGAGTGTCAGGTGAGATTAGCGACCTATTTCTGGAGCTCGGAGGGTTTTGGGACACAGGGCGTTGGGGAAGATCTCTATCGACATGCCGGGAGTCCCCCTGAGCTCCAAGGCCAGGCTTGGCAGCCGGGAGCCCCCAGCCCTCCTCCCCCGCTAGGGCGGGACGCGGTCGGTGGCTGTGGCTCCGGGGCGTGGCCCCACGGCTCCTCCAATCGCCACCTAGCCGAATGATGGGGGCGTGGCCAAACCCTGGAAAAGTTACAGCGGATTCCAAAGCCGCGGTGGGCTGGGGAGGCCAAAGACCCATTCTTGTCTGGAAGCCAGCTCACAGTTCCCGCAGCTGGCCTTGGAGGAGTCCCGGCTGAGAGTGCGGGGGTCCAAGAGACTGAACCGGACCTAGCCCGCCCGCCAGGCCATGGCGTCCTGGGGGCTCCTTGTGACCGGCGCCTCCTTCGCCGCCTTCCGGGGGCTGCATTGGGCGCTGCAGTTGCTGCCCACGCCAGGATCATCTGCTACCCAGGACCGTTGGAAGTGGCGGAACATCTGTGTCTCCCTGGTGCACAGCCTGCTCACAGGGGTCTGGGCGCTGCTTGGGTGCGGGGTATAGAGGTTCGGGAGGCACCGGGGTGAGGGTGAGGGGTGGAAAGCTGAGATTGAAAGACCCGTTGGGCACCTTCGAAATCGAACCGGAACCTCGAGAGTCTGACATGGCATGGGGGTGTGAATGGGCGAGTGAGTGTGCACAGAGGAAGAATGGGGTCTGAGTCTGCACGATGCTGACCACGGTCCCCCACCTCCTACAGTTTGTGGCTGTACCCTCAGATGGCTGCTGACCCCATTAACGGCCACCCATCCTGGGCCCTGGTGCTGGTAGCTGTGTCCGTGGGTGAGTCTGCAGGGAAGGCTGGGCCGTTTTGTCGGGGAGCAACCTATCAACGATAATTCCAGGGCCCCTTTCCCCCTTTCCATAGAGGTCAAATGTTTCTGGCAACTTTGTTGAAGGAAAAGAAAGACCTGGCAAAAGGAGGGGATGAAGATTTCTCTCCAGGAGATACAACTTCTTAGGGAACCCTAACGCCCTTCCCCCCTCATGCCAACGCCCATAGGTTATTTCTTGGCGGATGGAGTTGACATGCTGTTGAATCAGACCTTGGGCCAGGCCTGGGAACTTCTCTGTCATCATTCAGTGGTGAGACTTAGGGAAAGGAGACACAGGAAGGGTGGTTTGTTCAGTCTGGGGTCCCCCGTTTCTCTTCAGGTTTCTGCCCAATGACTTCCCAGAGTTTCTGACCCTTGTTGGTGCTTGATCTCCCCAACTTTGGGCTGGTCTGCAGGGGAGAGGTTTGAGTGCTAGCCACCGCTGGAGTCTGAGCACTGCCTAAGTAGCTTCGATTCCCTCTGTTGTCCCATCTGATTGCAGAAATGTTGCGTCTGGAGCTTTTCTGACAAAGGGGAGTCCCAGTATAGGAAGAGGGCATGGGGCATGAAAGTGCAGGATTGGAAGTTGTGGGGAGGGAGTTACTGCTGCTGCCCCAGGCGAGATAGCCTCTGGGCCAAGGCTGCTTCCATCCTGTGGAAGGGTTATTTTAAGGCCATTCGGGCCCCAACATAAGGGCAACTATAAAGGGCAGGTTCTTGATAGGGTGCCACAAAACCCTTGGGAGCCCCTGTCTTAATAAGGCCTGGTTTGTTGGTACTTGGTAGGCAGGAGATCATGGAAGGTCCTCTGACCTCTGACCCCTGTTCCCCAGGTTGTGAGCTGCCTCAGCACTGCCATTCTGTCCAACCACTACGTGGGCCTCTGTGTGGTGTCTCTGCTCCTGGAGCTGAACTCTGTCTGCCTGCACCTACGGAAACTGCTGCTGCTTTCTCACCAGGCTCCATCCCTGATCTTCAGCGTGGCCAGCTGGGCCACCCTGGCCACCCTGGCCCTCTTCCGCCTAGTGCCTCTGGGCTGGATGAGTCTGTGGCTAATCCAGCAGCAACACCAGGTGCCTCCCCCTCTGGTCATCCTTAGTGGAACTGGGCTGGTCACTGTGGGTGCCATAAGCATCACACTGGGCGGACGTATTTTGGTCAATGATGTCCTGCGGGCTCGGCCCCGCCCACCCATCCCGGGGCACAAGGAAACTGGGGGCACAAGGAGATGTTGTGATGGTGAGCGTGTCCCAGGGATGATGCCACTCTCCTCCTGAAAGATTAGAGAGAGGCCTCAGGCTCCTCTTCTGCCAGGCCTGGGGCAGGTAGGGCCAGGACAGGGAGATTGTGGTCTACAGTGTCCAGTCCATTGTGGGGTAAGGACTGGGCTGAATTTTCAGTGTCTCAGTCCCTCTTCCAAGTAACTCACAGCCCTCCCCCATTCCTAGGATCTGAGAAGAAATGCTGATGTTCATGGATGGGTGGGAAACTGAGCTATTGTTCAGTGAATTCCGTCATCAGATGACTGCTTCTTCCAGCAAACTTACTTGAGGTACAGCCAGTGCTGCCAATAAGGGGAAGAAGGAGGCATGAAGCTAAGTGAAACTGCCAATGACATCCTCCGCTTTTAGCACAGGAACAGGTGAAGGAAGGCTAGGTCTTTTTTTTTTTTTTTTCAAATAATTTTATTTATTTACTTGGCACAGAGAGAGAGAGCACAAGCAGGGGGAGTGGTAGGCAGAGGGAGAGCAGCCCAACATGGGGCCCAATCCCAGGACCCCTGGATCATAACCCCAGCTGAAGGCAGACGCTGAACCGACTGAGCCACCCAGGTGCCCCCAAAGGTGAGGTCTTATTAGGACCAGAGAGATCTGATGTGGAGGGGTGGGTTCAGAGGGAAGAGAGACCTCACCTGTGACCAAATTCCAGGTGGCGGAGGAGGCCACAACAGGTGCTATCTGTAGCCAGTAGGGATGGACATACTAGGGGCCAAGAAACAGAAGAACTGGGACGCCTGGGTGGCTCAATTGGATAAGCGGCTGCCTTCGGCTCAGGTCATGATCCCAGCGTCCTGGGATCGAGTCCCACATCGGGCTCCTTGCTTGGCAGGGAGCCTGCTTCTCCCTCTGCCTCTGCCTGCCACTCTGTCTGCCTGTGCTTGCTCTCTCTCCCTCTCTCTCTGACAAATAAATAAAAAAAAGGAAAAAAAAAGAAACAGAAGAACTGGTCCTCGAGGCGCCTGGGTGGCTCAGTGGGTTAAGCCGCTGCCTTGGGCTCGGGTCATGATCTCAGGGTCCTGGGATGGAGTCCTGCGTCCGGCTCTCTGCTCAGCAGGGAGCCTGCTTCCTTCTCTCTCTCTGCCTGCCTCTCTGTCTACTGTGGTCTCTCTCTGTCAAATAAATAAATAAATAAAAATCTTTAAAAAAAAAAAAAAAAAGAAGAACTGGTCCTCTACAGTTGCTGCTGATACTTCTGGTTCTTGAAGCCACACTACCATGTTTGTACTTAACTCCAGTCCTACTGCCTTTTAAATTTTTAAAAGCCCAGCATCTGCCTTTTAAATTTTCTTACTATCTTCTGACCTCTTCAAAGAAAATGCAGCTTCTTAAAGGAATGAGCATGGGACTAGATCTGTCTTCTTAGGAAAGTACTGAAGTACAGAGCCATAGCAGGAACTCAAAACACCCATTCTGGGTGCCAAGTGTAGCATTTTCCAAGGCCCAGGCTTTCATGGAAGAATGAAGAAGACAGGCAGAAGTAGACGAAGGGAGGCTTTCACTTGGCTGCAGAGAGATTAAGGAATATCTAACTCTCTTCTAGGATTCATTTGCAAGCTCTCCCTCTCTTTTCTCCCCTGCCATTTGTTTTTATTTATTTTTTTTTTTAAGAGGGGGATGAGAGAATCTTAAGCAGGCTCCATTTCACAAACCTAAGATCATGACCTGAGCTGAAACCAAGAGTCGGCTTCTTAACTGATGGAGCCACCCTGATGCCCCTAGGGTAATTTCTTACCACCCAGTTCTCATTCTCTCATCTCACTTAAGAGACAGGAAAAATTCTTTTTTTTTTTTTTAATTAAATTTAATTTTTTTAAAAGATTTTATTTATTTATTTATTTTTTTTAAGATTTTATTTATTTGTTTGACAGACAGAGATCACAAGTAGGCAGAGAGGCAGGCAGAGAGAGAGGGGGAAGCAGGCTCCCAACTGAGCAGAGACCCTGATGCGGGGCTCGATCCCAGGACCCTGAGATCATGACCTGACCCGAAGGCAGAGGCTTTAACCCACTGAGCCACCCATGCACCCCTAAAATTTTATTTTTATTTATTTGACAGAGACATAATGAGAGAGGGAACACAAGCTGGGGGAGTGGGAGAGGGAGAAGCAGGGCTTCCACCTAGCACGGTGCCCAATGTGGGGCTCGATCCCGGGGCCCTGAGATCATGACCTGAGTGGAAGGCAGACACTTAACGACTGAGCCACCCAGGCACCCCTTTAATTTTATTTTTAAGTAAGCTCCACACCCAATACCAGGCTGGATCTCACAACCTTGAGATCATGACCTGAGCCAAAATCAAGACTCTGATGCTTAACTGACTGAGCCACCCAGGTGCCCCTCTCCCCTACTACTTCTGCTGTCTTTCTTTCTTTCTTTCTTTCTTTTTTCTTTTAAAGATTTTATTTATTCACTAGACAGAGATCACAAGCAGGCAGAGAGATAGGAAAGGAAGCAGGCTCCCCGCCAAGCAGAGAGCCTGATACAGGGCTCGATCCCAGGACCCCCGGACCATAACCCGAGCTGAAGGCAGAGGCCTCAACCCACTGAGCCACCCAGGTGCCCCTCTTTCTTTCTTTCTTTTTTTTTTTTAAGACTTTATTTATTTATTTGTCAGAGTGAGCACAGGCAGACAGAGTGGCAGCCAGAGGCAGAGGGAGAAGCAGGCTCCCTGCCAAGCAAGGAGCCCAATGCGGGACTCGATCCCAGGATGCTGGGATCATGACCTGAGCCGAAGGCAGCCGCTTAACCAACTGAGCCACCCAGGCGTCCCTATTTCTTTTTTAACTGTGGTGCAAAATCTCTCCTTTCTTCAGGCAGAACAGCCAGGTTATAGGAAGTGTAAAGAAGATTAATTGCTATTCTACTAAACAACAGATAGAAAGAGATAACCCTTAATTGTCTACAGAAAAGATACGTGAGCAAAAGCAAGAGATAGGAAGATGAAAACAAAAAATCCTGGCCAAAAGCTGAGCTAGAGAAAGACAAAAGGGATGATAGAAATAGACACACAGGGGTGCCTGGGTGGCTCAGTGGGTTAAAGTCTCTGCCTACAGCTCAGGTCATAATCCCAGGATCCTGGGATCGAGCCCCGAGTCGGGCTCTCTGCTCAGCGGGGAGCCTGCTTCCTCCTCTCTCTCTCTGCCTGCCTCTCTGCCTACTTGTGGTCTCTGTCAAATAAATAAATTTTTAAAAAATCTTTAGAAATAGACACACATAGATTGAGGGACAGATTGAAAGAAAGAGAAGGATCACCTGTATCAAAGAGACAGATGTGAAGAGAGCCAGAGGGCAAGACAAGGAATCCTTGGCAGAAATGTTAAGAAAGTGTCGTGGATGCCAACAGGAACCAAAGTCATGGAACTGGTAAAATGGTCATAAACATCAGTATATGTTCTTCAGTATAGAAAAATATAGTATAGAATATATTTTATTTATTCTATATAGATTATTCAATATAGAATAATCAGAAAAATAGAAAAAAAAAGCTGACAGGAAGGGACCCCAAGGATACAAGACACAGATGGTCTAGAGGAAGAAACAGAAGGACAAGGAGGAACAACTAGACTCAGGAGAGATGGAGGTAAGAGAGTCATTTAGAAAGATTGGCAGAGCAAGAGAGAGGGGGAAATAGAGATGAGGGGAGTTCGTCAGGGGAGCTGAGAAGCAGAAGAACAGAAGGTGGAGGAGGCACTCAAAGGGAAGATTCACTGGCAGAAAAAGAAAGTAGGAAACGTGTTGAGTTGGAGACAGGCAGAAAGACCAAGGACAAGCAGCTACAGTGCAAAACACAAAGACAGAGCCTGACAGGAACTGATAGGCAGAGACTGGTAGGAAGATGAAGAGAAGTCAGAATCAGGGATGTAAATTGAGATGGAAGAATGGGCAAAGGGACTGAGAACCACAGAGAGGGAAAGAAGAGTGGGGGTTGGGGGGTGACAACTGATTAAATAAACATCCAAAGGAAGAGGACACCTGACTGGCTCAGTCGATAGAGCATGTGTGATCTCAGGGTTGTGAGTTTGAGCCCCATGTTGGGTGTAGAGATTACATTAAAAAGATAAAATCTGGGGCGCCTGAGTGGCTCAGTGGGTTAAAGCCTCTGCCTTTGGCTCAGGTCATGATCCCAGGGTCCTGGGATCCAGCCCCGAGTTGGGCTTTCTGCTCAGTTGGGAGCCTGCTTCCTCCTCTCTCTGCCTGCCTCTCTGCCTACTTGTGATCTCTCTCTCTCTGTCAAATAAATAAAATCTTAAAAAAAAAAAAAGATAAAATCTAAAAAAGAAGAAGAAGAAGAAGAAACATACCACCAGACAGACAGACAAAACAAAAACATCCAAAGGAAGGAACAAGGAAAGGGAGGAAATAGATGAAGAGAAGAAGAAAGAAAGACTAGAGATAGGGACAAAATAAGGGAGGGATTGTGATAGCTGCCCATCACAGAGTCATTAAAGCACAAAGAGAAGAATAACAAATAGAGACAGGAGAAATTGCCACAGCCGGAAGCAAATACAGGCAGAAATACTTCATGTAATCACACAAGAGCCAGAGAGGCAAATGTATAAAAGGTGACGTAGAGAAATAGTAGAATTCTATCAAAGTGTGTGTGTCTTTCATAGAAGTAGCATCTTCAAAACTCAATCTGCCATTTTCACTGAATGTCTGGATTAACAAAAACATTGTCTTGAATTTTCAAAGACAAATGTGTCAAACCCATGGCACAGGGCGCCTGGGTAGCTCAGTGGGTTAAAGCCTCTGCCTTCAGCTCAGGTCGTGATCCCAGGGTCTTGGGATCGAGCCCCACATCGGGCTCTCTGCTCAGCAGGGAGCCTGCTTCCCCTTCCCTCTCTGCCTGCTTCTCTGTCTCCTTGTGATCTCTGTCTGTCAAATAAGTAAATTAAAAAAAAAGAAACAACCAAAGAACCCATGGCAGGGATCTGTTCCCTAAGTATGTGTTGAGGTCAGTATTGATTCATTCTAAGCCCTCCATGTTTTCTTTTGCTACTTTCATGGTTCCAATGAGTACCACTCCAGGTAATAGTTGATAGTATCTGTGAGATCTATCAAGACCGTGACCGCTATGGAAATATGGCTGTTTCTGTGGGTTAACTGGTCAACCTAGTACAGGAAGGGTGAGATTAGCTACTCATGGGGGTAGGACATGAAGGAACACCTGAACAATTGGGGATCACACAAATTTTCATCATGGTGACCCAGCGAAACTTCAGGAAGGCAGGATGGCATTATGATTATAACTGATTAAGTAGATTTCTCATCAAGTAGACCAGTTATAGATGGTGTGGACCAGATACAGATGATGGGTCCTTTAGAGGCATGGTCGTTTGGGTCCCTAGAAAAGAGAAGCTCAAACATGCAGAGGTTGGCAAATGCTCCATTTGGTACAATGAGTTGGGTCACTGTGGCAGTGATCTGTCAGACCTCATCATGGCCTAGTGAAGTGGTCCTCAAGACTGACTCCATGCCACCAAGCTACTGGCTGATGAATTACTTGTCTTCTGGCACAGGGGAGTGGCTTTCTTGGATGGGGGACATTGGTATTATATGGTCTCAAACCACTATCCTGATCATAAATTAATAAATTGCTATGTAAATAATTGCATCAGTCTTTTGTGAATGTGGTCTCTTTGAGTCACTTCTTCTTGGCTCTAGTGGTCCGATTTATAATGAAATACTGGATTGTGGAAGCTTTGCTTGGGAAGGTCTCCTCTTGGCACCAACTTTTTGACCTACAAAGCCCTCAAGTGTTCGAAGATTCTCCACTATGAAAAAGCAAACCCAGTTTATTCAGTAGAATGGGCTTAGAGCAAGCCAATACATTCAGACAATTTAGAGTGATTTTCAATGCCAAAGTTTGAAACCCAAATTTTCTTTTAGCCAAATTAATCGTGAGTTAACAAGAAAATTAATTAAACAGAAAGCTCCATAACTGAATTGTCAAGGCTTTATCTTACATAAAATCTGGATTTGTCAGGCTGAAAATGAGCCCTCACTTAGCAGGAAAGTACATAAGGGAAGCTATTCTTTAAAGAACTGCTCTTGTATTGAAATGAAATGTTTCCTTGGGATCACTAACTTAAAGTCACAGCACCCCAAGCTGAACATTTATTGTGCTTCTCCACATATCAGTTATCTTTTATGCTTAATCCTGCTTAACTCCACTCGATAGAGACTAATCCCATTATTTAGATGAGAAAACTGAGGCTCAGAGAGGTTAGATAATTTGCTCAGGTTTACCCAGCTAGTTAGTGACAGGATATACACTCTAACCCATTTTTTCCCATTACATCACCTGCTATTTTTGCCTGCCTAACACAGTAGAGATTTTCCTTTGAAAACCACACCTCTCTCGCTCCCCTGTCCATGGGCATGTGGCAATCATGCCATCAAAACACCCAACCATGCCAATCAAAACACCATATCCTCTTTCCCTGAAATGAGTTCATGACACAGAAGCAGAGTTCTGAGCCTCAGCACCCTGAGCTGCTAGAAGTTTTGGCTAAGATACACTAGGTGTGCTAACATTGCTAAGCCAGTAGGATGCAAGAGAGCTTCCCTGAGCATGAAGCCACGACAGAAAGAGGAGGAAGAGATGGAGATTTCTATCATCAGTTGAGTATCTAGATCAAACTCTGCCTGAAGCCAGAACTTCTCTGGAATTTCAGTTACACAAGCCAAAAAGCTTTTATTTGCTTAAGTGAGTGTGGGTTTAGTTTGTTTCCCCTTGTAACCATGAGTCTGTTAATAACATCACCTTCAAGACTATCCAGTATTTTTTTTTTTAAGATTTTATTTATTTGACAGAGAGAGAACACAAGCAAGGAGAGTGGGAGAGGGAGAAGCAGGCTTCCCACTGAGCAGGGAGCCCAATGTGGAGCTCGATCCCAGGATCCTGGGATCATGACCTGAGCAGAAGGCAGCCGCTTAACGACTGAGCCACCCAGGTGCCCTGAGACTATCCAGTCTTATTATTTCCTTTGGCAGAAAATTGAAACTTAGAAAAGTTAAGTGACTTATCCAAGCACACCCATCTAGTTTGTGGCATGGTCAGAATTAGAATCCAGGTCTTTGCTTTGGTTCAGGACTCCTTCTTCTATACTATATTGGCTCTTTCTTTATAGAAAGGCTGAGAAGTGGAGAAACTTCAAAGTGGAAAGATAGGAGCCACCTGACAACTGCAGATCAATCAAGTCAGATAAATTGCCTCTGAAGTGGTATTTCTAAGTCAGGATGCTTCGTTTTGAAAGCCAGACATAGTCACCAAGTATTGATTTCGATGCTTTTCAGGAATATAGTAACTGCAGGACAGAGGTCCATTTCAGCTTTCCCCTGCAAACGAGAGTACCACTGAACTCCATGTTGTGAGCGAATTCTTTCCCTACCTCCAACGGGGTGAGAAACAAACCTTCACTTGCCACATCTCCTGCAGGAACTGGACACAGTAGCGATTCTCAGACCTAAAGAGCTCTCGCAACTGAAGGAAGGATGTAAACCCAGTGGCCTTTAGGAGTAGAAGAATGGGAGTTCCTTTTGTGTTGTGCAATGTGGGGGTCCCAGCAAAGGGCTCCCCGCCGACCAACCGCCCAACCCCAAAACCACTCTGGGGTCATGTCTGACATTCCAGGGATAGGAAATAATTTCTTGGGCTTAAGCTTTGTCCTCCTCACTCTGGCCTGCCTGCCTGTGTCCTTGAAAGGACTCCTTTGCCTCCTTGAACTTCACTGATTGGCTTTGCTAATCCTGGGGGCTGAGAAACTGGCACAGTGTTTGCCCCAGAACGCAGGTCAGGGCATGGCTAGGGGAGGACGGAGAAGCCTGAAGAACTGGAACGCCACAACATCCTGCTGCCACGCTGGCCTAGAACTGCACTGCTAGGAGCACCTGGGTGGCTCAATTGGTGAAGTGTCTGCCTTCAGCTCAGGGGTCCTTGATCCCAGGGTCCTGGGATCCAGCCCCGCATTGGATTTCCTGCTCAATGGAGATCCTGCTTCTCCCTCTCCCACTGCTGCTCCCCCTGCTTGTATTCGCTCTCTCTCTGTCAAATAAATAAATAAAATCTTAAAACAAACAAGTATTTGTAAAGTATTTATACTATTGAGTAAACAGGCCAGATACCTGGCTACAAGAAACCTGGAACCAGGATTTTGTTAAGGTGGGAAATTGGAAAAGGAAGAGTCATCCGGAGGAGGGAAACCAAAGGTAAGATATGTACAAATGGGGGGCCCCTGGGTGACTCAGTGGGTTAAAGCCTCCGCTTTCGGCTCAGGTCATGATCCCAGGGTCCTGGGATGGAGCACCGACTCGGGCTCTTGGCTCAGCGGGAACCCTGCTTCTCTTCCTCTCTCTCTCTCTGCCTGCCTCTCTGACTACTTGCGATCTCTGGCTGTCAAAAAAAAAAATGTACAAATGGGTCATCCACAGACTGAGAATGAACAACCTCATTGATGGGATTGTTGCATTCTGACATCCAATGACTTGTCCAGAAGCTAACTCAGGTTCTTTCTTCCCAGACCTGCAGCCTTTCAGCATTTTCCTGGTCTGCATGGCACTGCCATCAGCTCACTGTGTAAGTCAGGGATTAAAGAATCTTTATCAAGCATGTCACCCCACCTCCTTCCCATTTTCACATATCTGATTAATTAATCTCCCAGTCCATTATAGATTCTACATCCATTCATTCCTTTCTATCTCTGCTTTCCCACCCTGGTCAAAGTCACTGTCATTGTTAGCCCAGGTGACATCATGATGAGTCCGTAACTATTCTCCATGTAGCAGCCACTCTGTGATTGTTAAAAGGCATATCTGATCATGTCATTCCCCTGCTTGATACCATCCAGATGCTTCTTTTTAAGATAAAAGCATGACTCGGGATATGACCTGTAGTGTTCTGCATGATCTCCCCTTATCTACTCTCCAGACTCGTGGTACTGTGTGCTTCATTGTTTCACTCTTTCTCAGGACCTTGCACAGGCAATGGCCAATGCCTGGTAGGCTTCCCATTACCCACTGCTCTCATCTTTTTGGCTCCCCTCCTCCTACCCCACACCCTGCATCTTATATATTCTCACTTTTCTTTTCTTTTTTCTTAGCTTTTTTTTTTTTTGTATTCTCACTTTTCAGTGGTCATTTTTTTTTAAGATTTTATTCATTTATTTGACAGAGAGAGACATAGCGAGAGAGGGAACACAAGTAGGGGGAGTGGGAGAGGGAGAAGCAGGCTCCCCGCAGAGCAGGGAGCCCAGTGAGGTGCTCCATCCCAGGACCCTGGAATCATGACCTGAGCTGAAGGCAGACGCTTAACAACTGAGCCACCCAAACACCCCTCTTTTTTTTTTTTTTAAGATTTTTTATTTATTTGAGAGAAGGAGAGAGCAAGAATAGGGTGGGAGGAGGAGCAGAGGGAGAGGGACAAGCCGACTCCACACTGAGCACAGAGCCCAACAAGGGGCTCTATCTTACCACCCTGAGATTATTAATGACTCGAGCGGAAACCAAGAGTCAGATGTTTAACCAACTGAGCCACCCAGGTACCTCTCAGTGTTCATTCCCAACATGTCTTTTCCCAAAGAAACGCCTATGACTCTCCCTCTATAATTAGGTCAAATCTCTCTGTATTTTTCATTGGAAGTACTTATTGCAAGTTTAATTAAAGAACCAATTATGTGCATTTGAGGAAAGCCTCTAATATGGTATATGTAGTAAAAGAAAAAGGGAAAACACACAGAAAACAGACTATGCATGGAGAATAAAACTTCAGAAAAGCTCTTATTGTTTTCCTCAGAGAGACCAGAGAATATATTGTAACCATGAAATAAGAACTAGCAAAAAGGGACGCCTGGGTGGCTCAGTTGGTTGGACGACTGCCTTCAGCTCAGGTCATGATCCCGGAGTCCCGGGATCGAGTCCCGCATCGGGCTCCCAGCTCCACGGGGAGTCTGTTTCTCCCTCTGACCTTCTCCTCGCTCATGCTCTCTCTCACTGTCTCTCTCTCTCAAATAAATAAATAAAATCTTTAAAAAAAAAAAAAAAAAAAAAGAACTAGCAAAAAAAAAGAAAGAAAAAGAAAAAGAAAAAAAAGGCATTCAGAGAAAACCAAAAAGAGTACTTTGAAATGAAATGTAATACTGAATATGAAAAATTCATGGAAGAGTTGTAAGAGAAAGTTGAACAAATCTCCCAGAATTGGGAGAGAAAAGATGAGACAATCATGGGACCAGTCCAGGAGACCCAACATCAGAATAATGGGAAGAGGTGCCTGGCTGGCTCAGTCAATAGAGCGAGCTGCTTTTGATCTCAGGGCTCTGAATTCAAGCCCCATGTTGGGGATAGAGTTTACTTTAAAAAATAATAATGGTAGGGGCGCCTGGGTGGTCTGTTAAGCATCTGCCTTCCTCTCAAGTCATGATCCCAGGGTCATGGGATCAAGCCCCTTATTGGGCTCCCTGCTCGCAGGGAGTCTGGGGAATATGCTTTTCTCAAATAAATAAATAAAATCTTTTTTAAAAAATAAAAAATAATAATGGGAGTCCCAGAAAGAGAGAACAGAGGGAAAAAAGGGAAAGAAAATCATTAGTGAAGTAATGAAAGACAACTCCTCAAAACCAAAGAACATGAGTTGCAGTTACTACATATTGAGGGGTCTGTGGAATGCCCAGACCAGTTAAAGAAAATAGATTTACATCAAGCAACATCATAGGTAAATTTCAGGACATTGAGATTAATGTTCTAGAGGAGAGGGAAAGTTACATACAAATACCAGGAGTAAATATGACTTTGGACTTTTAACAGCATACTGGAAGCTGAAAGGTAATGGAGCAATGTCACCAAAAATTTGAAGGGAAATTATTTCAAACTAGAATTTCATACCCAGCCAAATTACCAATCAAGTGTGAGCATTGTTCCCCCAAATTTATTTCCACGCGCCCTTCTCAGAAAGCTACTAGAAGATACACTCCATCAAAAAAAGGGAGAGGAGGGGGTGCCTGGGTGGCTCAGTGGGTTAAAGCTTCTGCCTTCCGCTCGGGTCATGATCCCAGGGTCCTGGGATCGAGCCCCACATCGGGCTCTCTGCTCAGCGGGGAGCCTGCTTCCTCCTCTCTCTCTGCCTGTCTCTCTGCCTACTTGTGATCTCTCTCTGTCAAATAAATAAATAAAATCTTTAAAAAAGGGGGGGTTTAAAGAAGAAAGAGGAGTACACAGATGGAGAAAACTGGAGAATCAAGATAAAAGGGAAGAAAGGACTTTCCAGGATGATGTTGAATGGGGATCCTAGGAAGAGATCTGCACAATAAACAAGCAGAGAGGGAAGCTGGTATCTACAGAGGGTCATAAAGCTCTGAAAGTTTCCTTTTTGGGAAAGGTGAAACTGACCGGTTGCTTTATATGTCTGTATATTTGAGAAAAGATGTAAAAAATAATGAGGAGCCAGGGGAGTAATTGCCAAAGAATCTATAGAAAACTGAGCAGATGCATCTGTTAACTATAGACAAAATGAAGAGTTGCTTAGGAAGGGAAATCTAATCGTAGTTTACTATGTGAATGAGCCATAAATCTGTGCGTACCATTTCTATAGATAGGCATAATATAGATTTTTTAAATATGGTTTTGTTTTTTGTTTTTTTTTTTTACATTAAAACCTCATATAAATTACTGATGATAGACACACACAAATGGCAGGTGGAGGTGAGTTTGCTAAACAGGGGGACAGGAGAGGCAATGACTTAAGGGGAAGTTTCAGGCAAGTTGCAGATTCACCCCTATAGCCTGGATCTTTAGCAAGAAGGAAATGTCTGCCCAGGAGGTGGGGCTTGGCACAGCCCTCTGTACCCAAGAAGTCAGGAAATAAATGAGTATCTCAGAGGCTGGGCACCCAGCATTGCTGTGTCCTCCCACAGGGACTGGGGAGGGGCCCTGGGGTTGTGGCTTCTAGAGCCAGACTGCTTGGATTACAATCCCAGACCTGCCACTTATTAGCTATGTGGACTTGGGCAAGTTACTAGATTTTTCTGCCCCCCCCCCATCCTCCTCTGTGCAATGGAATGACAGTAATAGGATTATCATAAGAATTAAATTAACATGTGCAAAGTGCTTAGAAAAGTGCCTAACAGAGTGTAAGGGCTAGCTATTGTTATTGCACGCACAATTATGTAAACATTGCTTATAAATGTTGGCGAAATTATAAACTAACCAGATGGGGAGAATGGGGTAGTGGGAAGGATATACATATATTTGGGAGGCTAGGGGGAGAGTTGGATCTCCACTTTCTATGGTGGGAAGTAAGTAAATCTCTGAAAGCAAAAGGTCAACCATAGCAATACAGGGGGCCCTGGCTGGCTAAATTGATAGAGCACGCGACTTTTAATCTCAGGGTCCTGAGTTCAAGCTCTGTGTTGGGTGATGAGCCTACTTAAAAAATAAAAAAGTAGCATTACACTCTTAGTTAGAGATATGAAAATAAACGCTACAATGATCAGCTAAAATTGGTGAAATTAGTTTTCTTTGGAGAGGGAGAAATTGGAGGCGGAAACATTAGGCAGCTGTTCTTTGTAACAAATTCTATGAGACTATATAACTTTGTAAAAACTGAAACTAAAGGGGCGCCTGGGTGGCTCAGTGGGTTAAAGCCTCTGCCTTCGGCTCAGGTCATGATCCCAGGGTCCTGGGATCGAGCCCCGCATTGGGCTCTCTGCTCCGTGGAGAGCCTGCTTCCTCCTCTCTCTGCCTGCCTCCCTGTCTACTTGTGATATCTCTCTCTCTGCCAAATAAATAAATAAAATCTTTAAAAAAACCCTGAAACTAAAAACATTAACTGTATAACTACCTATTTAATAACCCCATCTAGAATGCAAGCTCCCAGCAGGGATAGCCTTGATCTGATTGGCTGTCTTCTGTATCCCAGCACCCTGGCAAGGCCAGCACCTGGCGATGTGTGTTAAACTTTTGTCGAAATAAATCTTCAGGGGTGCCTGGTGGCTCATCCTGGGATCAAGCCCCGAATCCAGCTCCCTGCTCTGCAGGGGGTCTGTTTCTCCTTCTTCCACTCTCTCTGCTTGTGTTCCCTCTCTAACTGTCTCTCTGTCAAATAAATAAATAAATAAAAACTTAAGAGAAAGAAAGACATCTTTAAGGGCATGTATGCTTTGAAAAGACTTACTGCATTGTATAGGACTTTGGAAAGACAATTTCTGATGTCTCTGCCAGTTCTATGATTCTTTTTTAAGATTTTTTAAAAAGATGTTTTTATTTGTTTTGAGAGAGAAGGCATGAGCATGTAAGCAGGGGCAGAGAGAGAAGGGGAGAGAACCTTCAGCAGACTCCCTGCTGTGCTTGGAGTCTGCCGCTCCTTAATCTCATGACCCTGAGATCATGACCTGAGCTGAAACCAAGAGTCTGAAGCTCAACTGTCTGAGCCACCCAGGTGCCCTTCTGCCACTTCAATGATTCTAATCTACCTTCCTCCTTATCTCAGTTTCTCTTAACCCTCTTGCTACAGTCCAAATTCTTGTGTTTCTTTTTTAATGCCTAAATTTTCAAATGAATGGTTGATTCCCATTGTCTTCATTGTTTTATGAACCTCCCTGGCAACCAGGAAACTTACTGTCCCATTATTTCTCTGAAACTGCTCTCCTCGGCCAGAGAATTCTTTTTTGGCAAAATCTTGTCCTTTCCCAGTCTTTCTCTAGTTCTTGCATCATCTAACACGGTAGAGGACTTCCTTCTCATGAAGCTCTTCCTTCCTATGGGCCTCTCCCAACCTTTCCAGCTATTACTTCCCTGGCTTTTTCTGGTATCCTTCCGTTCCAGGCTGTGTCTTCAGGCTTCCTCATCTATCTTTCTGTCACTCCTTTTATGGCTTTAGCATCAGCTTGAGCTCCCAGACTCAAAACTTGTGTATTTCTAGCCAGAGCACTCCTTCATTTATATGACCCACAATCACCTCCAATTCCAGGTTTTTTAAAAAGATTTAATTTACGTATTTGAAAGAGAGAGAGTGAGCACGAGAGAGAACATGAGTGGAGGGAAAGGGCCAAGGGAGGGAGAAAAGCAGACTCCCTGCTCAGCAGGAAGTCCTACCCGGGGCTCAATCCCAGGACTCTGAGATTACAGCCTGAACTGAACACAGATGCCCAACTGACTGAGCCATCCTGGCACTCATCAAGTCCAGTTTTAAACCCCATAAACAGTAAGGAGACTGTCTTGGTTGTTATGAATGGTCCATAATATGGCAGGTAATATTTTCTGTTCAAATCTGTTCTCAGCTTTGTCTTCATCAGATTAACTCAGACTATGTTTGATCAGTTAAGAGACCTTAAGAGAAGTTCTTAACTCTTTAAGTCTTAAAGTTTCTTTTTTTTTTAAAGATTTTATTTATTTATTTGACAGATAGAGATCACAAGTAGGCAGAGAGGCAGGCAGAGAGAGAGAGAGAGAGAGGAAGAAGCAGGCTCCCTGCTGAGCAGAAAGCCCAATGCGGGCTCGATCCCAGGACCCTGGGATCATGACCTGAGCCAAAAGCAGAGGCTTTAACCCACTGAGCCACCCAGGCGTCCCTATTTTGAAATAAATTTAAGCTCACATTAAGATTGCAAAAATGGCGCAGGAAACATAAACATATAGATAAATGGAATAAAACAGTATCAAGAAAGAAACAAATGGGGGCGCCCGGGTGGTTCAGTGGGTTAAAGCCTCTGCCTTCGGCTCAGGTCATGATCCCGGGGTCCTGGGATCGAGCCCCACATTGGTCTCTCTGCTCAGCAAGGAGCCTGCTTCCTCCTCTCTCTCTGCCTGCCTCTCTGCCTACTTGTGATTTCTGTCTGTCAAATAAATAATATCTTAAAAGAAAGAAAGAAACAAACAAACAAATGGTCAAAACTGAAAAAAATAGTTTATTTTTAGCAAATGGTGATGGGACAACGGAAAATCCACATGCAAAAGAAGTCATTTGGACCCCTATCTCACACAGCACACAAAAGATAACTGGATGTGAATCATAGATCTACATGTAGGAGCTAAAACTATAAAACTCTAGAAGAAAACATAGGAGTACATCTTTGTAAGTTGGATTAGACAATGATTTTTAAGAGTTGACATTAAAATCATAAGCAATAGAAGATTTGATAGGTTGAACTTTATTTAAATTAAAAACTTTGGACCTTCAAAGAAGCCATCAAGAAAATGAAAAGATAACCCTAAGAATGAAAGAAAATGTTTGCATATCAGATAAAGGACAGGGGACTTGTATCTAGGATAAAGAGCTTTCAGAACTCAATAATAAAAAGACAACACAATTTTAATATAGGCAAAAGATCTGAATAGATATTTCTCCAAAGAAGATTTTATATATATGTAGGCATATATGTATAGGTAGATGTATGTATACTTATGTGTGTATACGTGTGTATATTTTGAGGACAAGCCTCCAAAACATGCTAAGTAAAAGAAGCCAGTCACAAAAGATCACTATTGTGATACTAATTATAAGAAATGTCTAGATAAGGCAAAACTATACATTCAGAAAGTAATTAGTGGTTGCCTAGGACTGAGGAGTAAGAGGTAGGAGGAAATGGGCAGTGAGTGCTAATGGGTACAAGGTTTCTTTTTGGGATGATGAGAATGTTCTGGAACTAGATAGTAATGATAATTGTACAACTCTATAAATATGCTAAAAATCATTGGATTGTATACTTTAAACAGGTGAACTTTATGGAATGCAAATTATATCTCAATAATACTGTTTAGAAATAGAACAGGGGCCCCTGGCTGGCTCAGTCAGGACATGATTCTTTATCTTGGGGTTGTGAATTAGAGCCCCACATTGAATGTAGAGATTACCAAAAATAAAATCTTTTTTAAAAAGGAGGGGGTGCCTGGATGGCTCAGTTGGTTAAGTGTTCAACTCTAGGTCAGCTCAAGACTTGATCTCAGGGACAGAAAATGAATGAGTACAGAAAGTTTCCATGTACCTTTCACCCACTTGAGAACTTCTTACATGATGATAGCAGAAAAAATCAAAACCAGAAATTGACATAAGTACTTTTAACAAAACCATAGACAATACTAGGAGATTACCAGGGTTTAGAACAATACCTGGCACACATGTGAACCTCATACAGGTGGAAATTCGTGACAATGACAATGATGAACATAAAAATGATGATAGTGGAATTTCTACTGTTGCCAGGCTGATTGGCTGTTTTCAGAGCACGCCATATTGGTTCCTCTTTCTAAACTCCAACTCTAGCAGTTTCTATCACTTGGGATTCTTTTTTCCTTCCTCTTTCTTTATTCCATCAAATCCTTCACATCCACCCATTTCCATCAAATCTTTACTAACGCTCTTCTCCCTTCTGTGACCTGTGTGAATCTCTGCACCAGCCAGCTCTTGCCTGAACTCTCCTTTGCATTCTTCTCTAATTATTTTACCTTTGAGTCCTAAATTATAAACCAGATTAGGAGATTGTATCCGTTGCAATTCCTTGGCATCCTCCACAGGAAACTGTGTGAATTCAAACAAATTTACCTGTTGACCAAGGCAGATTTAAAGTTTTAGGAAGGAGTAAGAGAGATAGGAAGTGAAACAAGGGTGGCAGGAGATGGGACACAATTCAGGCAGCAAGACATGGGCAGAGCCTGAGGAAAACAAGAAGCATTTATAAGGTGTCCACTATATACTCCATAATGCAATCATTGCCAGAGAGAGAAGAGTAGAAATGGAAGGGGAGGGGTAAAGACACTAAGCAATGTTGTTCCGCAAGGCTTCTTTATTATTCTGGGTTCATTGTCTAACTCTTTGACTTCAAGGGCAGGGTTAAATGCCCTGCCTCCAACTCCCATCACATTGCATTATAAGATCCTGGGTTGCTTGACCTCCCCGCTCCCTATGAGCTCCATGAGGTTTGGCTTTTTCCCCTGTTGCATTTCCAACCTCTGATACATACTGGGCACTCAATAAACAAGGGCTTAATAAATGAATGTATGAACAAAGGACTGAAGGACTCGGAGCTAGCCGAGCTCGAGGGTACATTTACGAAACTAGACACAGTGTAAAATGCAGCTGTTAACAAATTTATTTTTCAAAAATAAGGTCTGTGATAGTCTGATGGCCCCCAATCGCGAACGGTAAGGCGAGGACCACCTACTCCCGATCCCCAAGGAAACCTGAAAAAGGCGGCAGGCGGAGCTTGCGCTCCCGGACCCCACCTTCTTGCGTTCTTAGCTTTCCGCCTATGGGCCCGCCCCCTCTGGCCCTATCTGCAAGTCTGACTGGTGAGCTCTCTAATCCGTCTGAGTACACGGGCTCCTATTGGATGAGCTGCTGAACGAGAGTTGCGTACTTCCCGGCGTTGGGAACGCGCAGCGGACGTAGATCTGCCGCCATTGCGTTGCGAAGAAAGCGGCGGTCTGTGAAAGGGCCTGTGGGGGTGCGTTGCGGGCTTTAAGGGCTGGGCTGCAGGAGGCGTGATGGGGTCGGGCTGGATAACCGGAAGGTTGGGATGGGCCGGGCTGGGAGAACTCTGAGCAAAGCAAGACTGCAGGCCGGGGATGTCGATGTGTTCCTGCTGGGCTCGGGCCCTATTGCTCGTTACATTTTTTCTTTCTTTGTCTCCTAGATTCTCCGAGAATGGCCGGAGTATTTCCTTACCGAGGGCCGGGTAACCCGGTGCCCGGCCCTCTAGCGCCATTGCCAGATTACATGTCGGAGGAGAAGCTGCAAGAGAAAGGTGAAGAACGCGTGCGGGAGCGGCTCCTGCGGGCCCCCTCAGGCTTAGAGCGGGTGTGCGCCTGCGCGCAGCGGGTTTGCCTTCTTTCCCCGTTTTGGCAAGGTTCAGAGCATTAGCTGCCCGCTCACTTATAGCCCCATTTATTTTCTCATCTAATTAAGTGTTTAAAGATGGCTGTTATTTGCAGCCACTGATCCAAGCCATGGGGACACAATTGCAGTGGAAAAAAGAAAACCAAAAACCTGCCCTAATAGGTGGAGTTGCAATGAGTGAGGTAGACAATTAAAAACTTAAGGATCTGTAACAAAGTTGCATAAATGTGATAATGGAAAAAGTAAAGCAGAGTGAGATAAAAGAATTGTCAAGGAGTGCCCCTGTTATGCCCACCCCTATCTCCTACATCCTGACAGGGGCTTACCCTGGGGTGAGACTTGGGGATGATTAGGGTAAGGGTGTGCAGTTGTTTAAACTGAGGTGTCTTTGTAGCCCGAAAATGGCAGCAATTACAGGCCAAGCGCTATGCGGAAAAACGGAAGTTTGGATTTGTGGATGCTCAGAAGGAAGACATGCCCCCAGAACATGTTAGGAAGATCATTCGAGACCATGGAGACATGACCAACAGGAAGTTTCGCCATGACAAAAGGGTCTACCTGGGGTAAGGAATCTCTTGGAATTTGGAGTATGGTCCTTTTCCCTTTACTCTGTCCCGTAGGTTGCTATCCTGGATAGCTGCTCTATCATTTTGCGACAAGAATCCTCTGTGACAGCCCATCTTGGTGGTTAGAGGAGAAGAGAAGAAACTAGGATTCTGTGATATTTCCAGATATTCAATTATTCTCTTGATTGCCCTAATTTTTTTCTTGATCTGGTACTAATTTATCTTGTTGAAGCTATGATAAGATGTCCCTATCTTTGGGTTGAAATCCATAAGAGGACACTACATTCTTGTTACCTGTAACTCCTCAGTGAGCAGAATTCTGAGGCTCAGGATACTAACTCCTGAGGCCTCTATACTCTTGTTTTCCGGTGGCCCCAAGCTGAGTGAATGCAGGTATAAGTGCCTTAGCAAATCTCTTTTCCATTTGGATGTAAAAATGTTAGCCACTTAATAAATTGGTCTGAGATAGCTATTTAAAAAAAGATAGCCCTCGGGGCACCTGGGTGGCTCAATGGGTTAAAGCCTCTGCCTTCGGCTCAGGTCATGATCTCAGGGTCCTGGGATGGAGCCCCACATCGGGCTCTCTGCTCAGCAGGGAGCCTGCTTCCCATCCTCTCTCTCTCCGCCTGCTTCTCTGCCTACTTGTGATCTATCAAATGAATAAATAAAATCTTTTAAAAAAAATTAAAAAGATAGCCATAGATGTTTTGTTTATTTATTAAAAAAATGTTTTTTGAGAACTGTGCTAGGGGCTAGGGATAGAGCAGTGAATAGAAAATAATGGCCTTCAGGGGTGCCTGCATGGCTCAGTGGGTTAAAGCCTCTGCTTTCGGCTCAGGTCATGATCCCGGGGTCCTGGGATCGAGCCCCACATCGGGCTCTCTGCTCTGCGGAGAGCCTGCTTCCTCCTCTCTCTCCCTGCCTGCCTCTCCTGCCTACTTGTAATCTCTGTATGTCAAATAAATAAATAAAATTAAAAAAAAAAAAAAGAAAATAATGGCCTTCCTGGATCTTATGGTTTAGTGGTATGACAGACATGAGAAAGATGGTTATAATAAAATATGAGAAGTGTTTTATTATTTATGAGAAGGTACAGAGAGTAAATAGTCCAAAAGCTGTTTTTAGAGGGACACCTATTGATATAGAGGAACAGAAACCCAGTATTTTGGGCCCAATATTGTGAAGTTTAAGAGGAAGAGTGGCACAATTGGAGGTGGGGGAACAGGGTTCTTGGTCAGGGAGGGCCTGTGTGCTGAGTTTGAGAGTTCGGACTGTAAGGCAAGCTTTCCTGTGGAATGCTGTACTGTAATAACCATATGGCTTCTCTGCGGTACAGGTAGCAGAACACCTTGTCATTGATATCCTCTCTCTCCCTGATGTTGCAGTGCCCTCAAGTACATGCCCCATGCAGTCCTCAAACTCCTGGAGAACATGCCTATGCCTTGGGAGCAGATTCGGGATGTGCCTGTGCTGTACCACATCACTGGAGCCATTTCTTTTGTCAATGAGATTCCCTGGGTCATTGAACCTGTCTACATTTCCCAGTGGGGGTACGAAGGGCTGGAATGTGGTTGTTGTTGGCGCTGGTGATGGTAGTCGTGGTGGTGGTGGTGGTGGCGGCGGCGGTGGCTCTGATGGTTGGGGGCAGTGGGTGGAAACCATAGTGTGACATTACTGACTTTTAGGTCAATGTGGATTATGATGCGTCGAGAAAAAAGAGACAGGAGGCATTTCAAGAGGATGCGTTTCCCCCCTTTTGATGATGAGGAGCCACCTTTGGACTATGCTGACAACATCCTAGATGTTGAACCACTGGAGGCCATTCAGCTAGAGCTGGACCCTGAGGAGGATGCCCCTGTGTTGGACTGGTTCTATGACCACCAGCCATTGAGGGACAGCCGGAAGTGAGTGGTGGTTGGAGTTTCTGTTCCTGTGAGACTTTTGAAAATCCAGAAGGAGTCCTGGGTGAGCAATAGGTAGAATGGCTTGGCTAGGTATTCTTCCTGACGTAGGCCTATGTTTTTTTCCTAGGTATGTGAATGGCTCTACTTACCAGCGCTGGCAGTTCACACTGCCCATGATGTCTACTCTCTACCGCCTGGCCAATCAGCTCCTGACAGACTTGGTAGATGACAACTACTTCTATCTGTTTGATCTGAAGGCCTTCTTTACCTCCAAAGCACTCAATATGGCTATTCCTGGAGGCCCCAAATTTGAACCTCTTGTTCGAGACATCAATCTCCAGTAAGTTGGAGATACTAGGGATTATAGGCACCTTGGGTTGAATAAAATCTAATCTTGATCCTGTTGTAGTTTCCAGATTCCCCAGCAAGTCTGCTCATCTTTTATTTTGTGCCCTAGGGATGAAGATTGGAATGAATTCAACGATATTAACAAGATCATCATCCGGCAGCCTATCCGCACTGAATACAAGATTGCTTTTCCTTACCTGTACAACAACCTTCCACACCACGTCCACCTCACCTGGTGAGAGCTGAAGCAAAGGTGGGGGAAAAGAGGGTTGGGCCAGGGCCGGAGAACCTGAGCTTGCTTTACTCTTCTTTCATTTTAGGTACCACACTCCTAATGTGGTGTTCATCAAAACTGAGGATCCTGATCTCCCAGCTTTCTACTTTGATCCTTTGATCAACCCAATTTCTCACAGGCACTCTGTCAAGGTGAGAAGAGGGAACGTTTGACCTTTGTTGTTGTTGTTCTTTTTCTTTTTTTTTTTTAAGATTTTTTTTAAAGATTTTATTTATTTGTCAGAGACAGAGCAGAAGCAGGGGAAGCAGGTCCTTGATGGGCAAGGAACCTGATGTGGGACTTGATCCCAGGATCCCTGGGATCATGACCTGAGCCAAAAGCAGATGCTTAACCGACTGAGCCATGCAGGCGTCCCTGACCTTAGTACTTTGAAGAGAAATTTCCTGACCGTGTCTGAAGTGTTACTAGATAAAAATTCAACTAAGGGAGACATGTTTGTCATCCTATTTAGTGTTCCCCTTGAGCTTTTCTTAAGATTTTATTTATTTATTTGACAGAGAAACAGCAAGAGAGGGAACACAAGCAGAGGGAGTGGGAGAGGGAGAAGCAGGCTTCCCGCCAAGCAGGGAGCCAGATGCAGGGCTTGATCCCAGGACCCTGGGATCATGACTTGAGGCAAAAGCAGATGCTTAACGACTGAGCCACGCAGGCGTCCCAGTCCCCTTGAGCTTTAAGCTAATTTGACAGTTCAGAACTTGGGTCAAACTAAGTTATTGGTATAATCTGGGTTTCTATGATTGGGACGTTATATGTAGTATATTCTGGTCTATTTGCATTTTGGGTTTCTTCCAGTCCTTTTATTGAAATATAGTTTATATACACATAAAACTCATTTAAAGTGTACAATTCAGTGGTTTTTAGTTTGTTCACAAAGTAGTTCAGCCATTCCCATAGGCAATTTTCGAACCTTTTCATCATCCCAGAAATCCCCATACCATTAGCAGTCACTCTGTTTCCCTCGAACCTCTCTTGCCTGGGAGGCAGATCTGTAGATTTGCCAATTCTGGAGATTTTATATAAATGGGATCTTGCAGTATGTAGTCTTTTGTGATTGGCCTTTTACACTTGGAGTAATTTTTTTTTTTTTTAAGATTTTATTTACTCATTTAACACACAGATCACAAGTAGGCAGAGAGGCAAGCAGAGAGAGGGGGGGAAGCAGGCTCCCCGCTGAGCAGAGAGCCCGATGTGGGGCTCGATCCCAGGACCCTGGGAACATGACCTGAGCCGAAGGCAGAGGCTTTAACCCACTGAGCCACCCAGGCGCCCCTGAGTAATTTTTTTTTTTTAAGATTTTATTTATTTATTGGACAGACAGATTACTAGTGTGCAGAGAGGCAGGCAGAGAGAGAGGGGGAGGCAGGCTCCCTGCTGAGCAGAGAGCCCGACTCGGGGCTCAATCCCAGGACCCTGAGATCATGACCTGAGCCGAAGGCAGAGGCTTAACCCGCTGAGCCACCCAGGTGCCCCTGGAGTAATGCTTTTGATGTTTACCCACATTCTGTAGTGTTCTTAACAGACCTCCTTACCCTAGCATAGTTTTTGTGTTTATTTAAGGTATTGGGGCTCCTTTGGGAGACCTTTGGTGGTGAGCCAGTAGGGTGTGAGGAGTGATGCTTGCGTTCCTGGTTGGTCCTGGCTTGTTCTCTATTCCCTTGGCCCCTTTTGCCCTGGCCCTTTAGGGCTGCTCTTGTCTGGCAGAGCAGTTTCCATGGTAGATGGAGCCACTGTGCTTGGCCCCAGAGAGTTTCACTCTCATCCTAACTTTCTGCCCAGTTCAATGCGAGCTGAACCCTTGGGGGTTCTACTTTCAGAGCCAGGAACCGTTGCCTGATGATGATGAGGAGTTTGAGCTCCCAGAGTTTGTGGAGCCCTTCCTGAAGGACACACCCCTCTACACAGACAATACAGCCAATGGTATTGCTCTGCTCTGGGCCCCACGGCCTTTCAACTTACGCTCTGGTCGCACCCGCCGCGCCCTGGACATCCCCCTTGTCAAGAACTGGTAAGACTGCCTGGGGGGACGGTAGTAGGTGTATAGTAGAAAAGATCCCAACTGGATCGGCATGCAGCCTTTCCCACGGGTTAGCTTTGGTTGGCTTGTTTTTCCCAGGTATCGGGAGCATTGTCCTGCTGGACAGCCTGTGAAAGTGAGAGTCTCCTACCAGAAACTGCTGAAGTACTATGTGCTGAACGCCCTGAAGCACCGGCCCCCTAAAGCCCAAAAGAAGAGGTAGGGTGCCTGAGGGTCATTGCCCAGACTTCTTTCATTCCAGAGTTAACCAGGAAGCTAACTCTTCCTCTCCCGTTTATTTCCACTCCAGGTACCTGTTTCGCTCCTTCAAAGCCACCAAATTCTTTCAGTCCACGAAGCTGGACTGGGTGGAGGTGGGGCTGCAGGTGTGCCGCCAGGGCTACAACATGCTCAACCTTCTCATTCACCGGAAAAACCTCAACTATCTGCATCTGGATTACAACTTCAACCTTAAACCTGTCAAGACCCTCACCACCAAGGTGTGTGCATTGTGTCTCAGGGGTCTTCTGGGCTTGAGGGGTGGACTGGTTTTGCTCTTTCGAAGGCGTCCCTCCAGTGGGGACCACTGCTGATTAATGTTTTTTCTATTCCTGGCACCTTCTCCAGGAAAGAAAGAAATCTCGTTTCGGAAATGCTTTCCATCTGTGTCGAGAAGTTCTGCGTTTAACTAAGCTAGTGGTGGATAGTCACGTGCAGTATCGATTGGGCAATGTGGATGCCTTCCAGGTGAGGCCAGGTAGCCCTGATCCCTGCCCCTGGTAGGGAAGCTGAAAGAAGCCTGAGCTAATCGTGGAGCTGGCTCTAGCTTAAAGCCCGATGGGGTCGTTGTGTTGCAGCTGGCAGATGGGTTGCAGTATATCTTTGCTCACGTGGGGCAGCTGACGGGCATGTACCGGTACAAATACAAGCTGATGCGGCAGATTCGCATGTGCAAGGACCTGAAGCATCTCATCTATTACCGCTTCAACACGGTGGGACCCTGCCCTCGTACTCCCACTTTCTCCATCCAGTTCCTTTATTCATTCGTTCACTCATGGCAGGCAGTGGAGGGGTGGGATAGTGGGGTAGTGGGACAGGGAGAGAATCTTAAGCAGGCTTCACACTCAGGGCGGAGCCTGACGCAGGGCTCCATCTCAGGACCCTGAGTTTCAGATCCAGTTTAATTTTTAGGTCTAGTCAGGGCTTTTAACTGGGACTGAGTTAGAGGCCCTAAGTGTGTTATTATCTGCCCTCACCTTCTGAATTATAACACTTTCCTCAAAGCTGTGGGTTTTTTTTTCCCTTTCTTAAAGATTTTATTTATTTGCCAGAGAGCGAGTGTGTGCACGCAAGCAGGGGGAATGGCAGGCAGAGGGAGAAGCAGACTCCCTGTGAGTTGGGAGCCCGATGCAGGACTCAATCCCAGGATCCTGGAATTATGACCTTAGCCGCAGGCAGATGCTTAACTGACTGAGCCACCCAGGCATCCCAAAAGCTGCCTTTAAAGAGAGAATCTGAGTTACTGGTTTTTGCTTTAGAATTTTTCATTTACTAAATTTTAGATGTTGAGGTCCCAGAGTTTGCCTCTTTTTCACTCTGTTGTCTAAGATGTGTTCCTCTTGATCCTACCTGTGTGTGGTTTCCTATGGTTCTCTAAATGAATTGCTAACTTACATTCTTGATTTCTGCTTGGGACCATAGGGCCCTGTAGGGAAGGGCCCTGGCTGTGGCTTCTGGGCTGCTGGCTGGCGGGTCTGGCTGTTTTTCATGCGTGGCATCACCCCTTTGCTGGAGCGGTGGCTGGGCAACCTCCTGGCCCGACAGTTTGAAGGTGAGTGGTTTTCTCTGTGTCCCACTTGTGTTTTATTATCACTTCACAGATAGATTGTATGTTCCCTTTCTTTCACCTTCCCTTGTTTGAGACTGAGAATCCCTTCCTGCTTGATTGCCTCTAAGAGGTCCCATTCTCCAGTGATTCTGACCTAATAGTTGGTTTCTTGGGTTTCTTTCTGGGGCCTTGAGGACATTTTGCATTTGTAGGATGGAAATTTCTTGGAAGCATAGTTGTGAATGTCTTGAGATAGCTTGTCTTTTTTGCATGTGTCAGGTGTGTGGACAGTGTTTATACTTTTTGATTTCAGTGTAACCGTGGTTGATGAGGGCGCATGATGGTAGAGACCGATTAAAAGCAATGAATCTTGCTTTTAATCAATTTTACTCCTAGGTCGACACTCTAAGGGGGTGGCAAAGACTGTTACAAAGCAGCGAGTGGAGTCGCATTTTGACCTTGAGCTTCGGGCAGCTGTGATGCATGACATTCTGGACATGATGCCTGAGGGAATCAAACAGAATAAGGCCCGGACGATCCTGCAGCACCTCAGTGAAGCCTGGCGCTGCTGGAAAGCTAACATTCCCTGGAAGGTGGGTGTCGCCTCAACTCGGGGAAGGCATGGACTTCATTTTCCTGGGGGTGGGATTACCACTCCTGGGCTCCCTTTGGGAGCTGTGTGGTTGCTATCACTTTTTCACTGTGCCTTTTGTACTTTCAGGTACCTGGGCTGCCAACACCTATAGAGAATATGATCCTTCGATATGTAAAGGCCAAGGCTGATTGGTGGACCAACACTGCCCACTACAACCGCGAACGGATCCGCCGTGGAGCCACTGTGGACAAGACTGTTTGCAAAAAGAACTTGGGCCGCCTCACTCGGCTCTATCTGAAGGCAGAACAGGAGCGACAGCACAACTACCTGAAGGTTAGGCAGCTTAGGCTAGGCTGTGGGGAGTGGGCAGAGGGATAGATTGCAGAGTTGGGACCATGCTTTGTCTATAAGGATTAGGTTATGGTGGGAGGCTGATTGTCATGTCTGTTTCACAGGATGGGCCATACATCACAGCAGAGGAAGCGGTGGCAGTGTATACCACCACTGTGCATTGGTTGGAGAGCCGGAGGTTCTCACCCATCCCATTCCCCCCACTCTCCTACAAGCATGACACCAAGTTGCTCATCTTGGCCTTGGAGCGGCTCAAGGAAGCTTACAGGTGAGGGGTAGAGTAGGTGGATTCCTTTGGGAAGGTGAGAGTAGGGAGATCAGCGTCATTGTCAGAGCCCAAAGGAAGGATGTTTAGCCTCAGTCCTTTTGGGGTTTGGCTTACTCTTGTTTTCCCATTTATCTTTCCTGTTTCCTTATCAGTGTGAAGTCTCGGTTAAACCAGTCTCAGAGGGAGGAGCTAGGTCTGATCGAGCAAGCCTATGACAACCCCCACGAGGCATTGTCCCGCATCAAGCGTCACCTCCTCACCCAGAGAGCCTTTAAAGAAGTGAGTAAGCTGGCCCCCAAGTGTGCTATTGGCTGTGCTATTCATTCGTGGCACCCAGGTAGTGGGTTGCCTCGGGTGATTGGTGGATCCGAGTAAGCCAGCTTCCCTCTCCCGCAGGTGGGCATTGAGTTCATGGATCTCTATAGCCACCTGGTGCCCGTATATGACGTGGAGCCGCTGGAGAAGATCACTGATGCCTACCTAGACCAGTACCTTTGGTATGAAGCTGACAAGCGCCGCCTTTTCCCACCCTGGATCAAGCCTGCTGACACAGAACCACCTCCTCTGCTTGTTTACAAGTGGTGCCAAGGTAAAGCTTTTCTGGGTTTGTCCTTGGGGATTGAGGTGAATTGGGTTGATTTGAAGTGAATTGAGTTCTGCATCAAAATTCTCATCCAGGCTGTATAATTAGTTTATTCTCTTGCTGCATAGTGCTAGGGAAATAGCGTTGATGTTAAATCAAGCAAAGCCGACACTCTTAGCAGTCCAGGTGAATGAGTGGAGTGGGACAAGTTTATGGATTGTGATAGGGACTGCAGGCACTAGCCTTGGAAGGGAATTTTTAACCTGCTGGAGACCTGTCTTGCCTACTCCTCAGGCATCAATAATCTGCAGGATGTGTGGGAGACAAGTGAGGGTGAGTGCAATGTCATGCTGGAATCACGCTTTGAGAAGATGTATGAAAAGATCGACTTGACCCTGCTTAACAGACTGCTTCGACTCATCGTAGACCACAACATAGCTGACTACATGACAGCCAAGAACAACGTTGTCATCAACTATAAGGTGTGTCTTGGGGACAGGGTATCAAGGAATTGGGGAGGGGTGTGTCTGGCTCTCTAAGGTAGGTTTTGCTGAGGGGAGGACCAAGGAGGATGGGCCTCAGAGAGGCCTGAGACATGGCCATGAGTTTAGAATTATTCAGAGTTGGGGGCACCTGGGTGTCTCAGTGGGTTGTGCCTTTGCCTTCGGCTCAGGTCATGATCCCAGGGTTGAGTCCCACATCAGGCTCTCTGCTCGGCGGGGAGCCTGCTCCCACTCCCTCCCCCCTCTTCTGCCTGCCTCTGTGCCAACTTGTGATCTCTGTTTGTCAAATAATTTAAAAAAGAGAATTGTTCAGAGTTGTAAATCTTTCTTTTTAGGACATGAACCATACAAATTCCTACGGGATCATTAGAGGCCTGCAGTTTGCCTCATTCATCGTGCAGTACTATGGCTTGGTGATGGATTTGCTGGTGCTGGGACTGCACCGGGCCAGTGAGATGGCTGGGCCCCCTCAGATGCCAAATGACTTTCTCAGTTTCCAGGACATAGCCACGGAGGCTGCCCACCCCATCCGTCTCTTCTGCAGATACATCGATCGTATCCACATTTTCTTTAGGTGAGGGCTTGCCTGGATTTGTATCCTTGGAGGGCACTGAGGCATATGCCCAGCCTCTGGATGTAGCTCTTGTAACTTAGTTGAATTGTGTTGGGTTGAGGCTTTAAAATGGAATGAAGTCCTATGCGTCGGGGTGGAGGAGGGCGTCATCTGCAGAGCCGTAGGGCTCATGGGTCCCAGGTTGTATCAGTCTCAGCACTGCGTCTTGCCTGGTACAGGTTCACAGCAGATGAGGCTCGGGACCTGATCCAGCGTTACCTGACAGAGCATCCTGATCCCAACAACGAAAATATCGTTGGCTATAATAACAAGAAGTGCTGGCCCCGAGATGCCCGCATGCGCCTCATGAAGCATGATGTCAACTTGTGAGTCTAAGTTGGGGCTGCGGGAGCTGGAAGGACTTCAGCCTGAGAGACCGAGAGAACAGTTAGAGGGAATTTAAGAGGTTGTGTCCTGGGTGGGAGGAGTGTACTCTCTAGAATATTTGTGAGTCTGGCTTTCTGAGGGAGGTTCCTTCAAGTTCCCGGAGACTCACGTGACCGTTTGTTCCCTGTGAGCAGGGGTCGGGCAGTGTTCTGGGACATCAAGAACCGTCTGCCACGGTCAGTGACTACAGTTCAGTGGGAGAACAGCTTCGTGTCTGTGTACAGTAAGGACAACCCCAACCTACTGTTCAACATGTGTGGCTTTGAGTGCCGCATCCTACCTAAATGCCGCACCAGCTATGAGGAGTTCACCCACAAGGATGGGGTCTGGAACCTACAGAATGAGGTACGGTCTGGAAAGGGGCTTGGAGCAGCATTACCACCCCTGTACCTCTGGGCTGCGCGGGGGTGAGGAACACCACACCTTTTCGTTATCAATTGATTGAGCCTTGTTGGGTGGATAGAGTTTAGTAGGGGGGCGGGGGTCAGAGTTGGGCCTTGCTTCTGTGGCAGTATCAGAGACAAATTAACCTTGACCGTATGGTTTAGGTTACCAAGGAGCGGACAGCTCAGTGTTTCCTGCGTGTGGATGATGAGTCAATGCAGCGCTTCCACAACCGTGTGCGTCAAATTCTGATGGCCTCTGGCTCCACCACCTTCACCAAGGTATATAAGGCCTAGCTTGCCTCATGTTCCCTGTCCATCTCCAGTCCCTTTCATCTCTTCCCCTGGTTGGTTCTTCTTCCAGCTTTTCTCAGTGTACCAGTTTCCATGTTTATGGTATAGCAGCTTAGGATGTCAAATAGCTCAGGTACTTTCTGAGAATGTCCTGTAGGGAATGTGCAGACTAGTTCTGTGTAGTTGTGATGGCTCTATATTAACAACAGAAGTTTGGTTCTTTAATTTGAACAAAATTTTCATTTTTCTCATCTTACCAGAGGCTTATCGTTTATTCACATAGTTTGTCTTTTTTTTTTTTTTTTAATAATTTTTTTTAAAATTTATTTGTCAGCGAGAGTGAGAGAGCAAGCACAAGCAGACAGAGTGGCAGGCAGACGCAGAGGGAGAAGCAGGCTCCCTGCCGAGCAAGGAGCCGGATGTGGGACTCGATCCCAGGACGCTGGGATCATGACCTGAGCCGAAGGCAGCCGCTTAACCAACTGAGCCACCCAGGCGTCCCACATAGTTTGTCTTTTTTTTTTTTTTTAAAGATTTTATTTATTCATAGTTTGTCTTTTAACCAATAACTGTGTGTATGTTAAAAAGCAAGCATTACTAGCTATCTCGGTATTTATTCTACCTTTCAGTTGCTTCCGAAGGCCCAGCTGAAGGCTGGAATTCAGAGAGTAATTTGGGGATTTGTTAACTGTGTATACTTAAGTTTATGTAAGGTTTAAAAAGCCACCTTGTGGGCACCTGAATGGCTCAGTTATTAAGCGACTGCCTTCGGCTCAGGTCATGATCCCAGAGCCCTGTGATCGAGGCCCACATCAGGCTCCATGCTCGGTGGGGGTCTGCTTCTCCCTCTGACCCTCTCCCCTCTCATGCACTCTCGCTCTCTCATGTTCTCTCTCTCTCTCTCTCCCCAATAAATAAAATCTTTTTAAAAAATAACCATATAGGGGCGCCTGGGTGGCTCAGTGGGTTAAAGCCTCTGCCTTTGGCTCAGGTCATGATATCGGGATCCTGGGATCGAGCCCCACATCGGGCTCTCTGCTCGCAGGGAGCCTGCTTCCTCCTCCCTCTCTCTGCCTGCCTCTCTGCCTATTTGTGATCTGTGTCTGTCAAATAAATAACTAAAATCTTAAAAATCCTGTGAGGGTCTTAGGTGTAAGAGCAACTTTTCCAGATTTCTGTGTTAGGTGTGATTCTTCTTGCAGCTGTGAGGAGGATGGGTTTGGGATGGGGTAGAAAATCAGGTTTGGGGTTTGGAGGTTCTGAATTACCAATGACAGTGATAACAACAGTGAGGGGACAGGAGCAGATCTGGTAAGTAGTTAGCAGGTAAAGTCAGCAGAGCCTCATTTTGGTGGAATGCCAGAGGGAAAGGAAAGTAACTTTTTTGGGCACGGCTGACTAGGTAGATATTGGCACTACCAACTGGAAGAGTACAGGAAGAAGAGCAGGTTTAGGAGGGAAGATAAGTAGATTTAGTTGAGGAGGTAACAAGTTTGAGGTTCCTGGGAACATCCAGATGGAGGTGTTTGGCAGGCATTTATTATATCCTTTTTCTTCTGTTCCAAAGTAAGTATATATGCATGTGTGTGTGTTTCCCACCTAAAATTGATAGTCTCTTAGATTTGCTGAAAAAAATACTTTGGACTTTAAGTTTTTGAGGGAGAAATGAGGTGGGAAAGAGCAGTGAGGGGTAATTTCAAGGCTCCTATAGGATGTCCAAATAGAGATATTTTGCAGTCTGAAGCTTGGAAAAGATGTCTAGGTGGAAGATGTAGATTTAGGAGTCTGTCGAAGGTGGTGGTTTAAAGTTCAAGAGTAAGCAAGATTGTCTAGGTCAGGTGTAAGGAAAGAAGAGCAGAGGGATGAATTTGGAACCATAGGAAACATTGAGCAGCAGTGTGGCCAGACTGGGAGAATGCCAGCTCATCAGAGCCAAGGATGTCAGGAATTGGGGTGGGCATTTAAGGGTGTCAGTTGCCTAAGAGTGTTTTAGTTAGATAAGGCCTGAAAAGTATCCATTGGATTTGGTGGTCAGGACGTCATTGGTGACCTTAGCAAGAGCTGTTTCAGAAATAGTGGGGAGAGAAGCCAGATTGCAGTGGGTGAGGCTTTATGGGAAATACGGGAGTGGAGACAGCAAGGACCGGCAACTTGCCAGAGCTGGAGTAAAAGGAAGACGGACATAATACGCCACCTAGGGGGAGATCTAAGCCAAGGTACTATTTTTGAATGAGATTGGCTTAAGGATGTTCCCATTAGGGAGCCAGGAGACAGTTCAGGGTACAGCAGACCAGTGTGGTAAGTGATGGAGCAGTGTTCCCAAGAGTTGAATGTGGGGGTACAGTAAAGGACAGGCAGAGGGAAATATCCTCTGAACCTAAAAGAAAAGAGGTCTGGACAGATGTGAATATAAAAGTTGAGTGGGAAATTATAATCTTGAATTTTTCATTTGTCTGGGTTGGACTTGAGCATGGTGGTGAGGGAATGATAGGATTGTTGAAGAAACTGTGCCCCAGGTGGGTTTCAGGAAAATGAGGACAACTCTTGAGTGTGAGTTCTTCCCAGAAACACTTAGCTACTCAGTGACAGAATGGACAAAGTCCATCATATCATGGCAGTGAGTGATTCAGGATTGGGGTTTGCCAGAGGATTGTTGTGGAATGGTAAGGGATTGGATGCAGGGAAATCCAGAGTGCTGGCTTCTTTTGGGATCCCGGATTTGTTTGGATGGGCATGGTGGGTAGGAAGAGACCAGACGAGGCCAGAGGTCTTGGGAGAAAGTGTAGGGATCAAAGGGAGTAGATAGATACGTTAGAGGTGAGAACCTGAGAGGTCAGAGCCTGTGAGGTCAGAGGTTAGGGAAATGGTTTAGAAGCAGTTAGAATGACAGGTTCTGGAGTCCAGTCAGGTTCAGATCATAGCTCTGTCACATAACTAGTTGGGATTTTGGGCATGTCACCCACTTTGGGCCTTAGTTCTTTTCATAAAGTGGGGATACTGATGATGATGTGCCTGGCTGGCTCAATTGGAAGAGCATGCAACTCTTGATCTCAGGGTTGTGAATTTGAGCCCCAACTTGGGTATACAGATTACTTAAACTTTTTTAAAAATGGGGAGGGGTGCCTGGGTGGCTCAGATGGTTGAGTATCTGCCTTCAGCTCAGGTCATGATCTCCAGGTTTTGGGATAGAGCCCCGCATCAGGCTCCCAGCTCAGTGGGGAGTCTGCTTTTCCCCTCTCCCCCTGCTTGTGGTCTGTCTGTGTGT
>PISX010018164.1:0-34483 GCA_004024625.1 Mellivora capensis | reverse complement strand
AGCCTGGCATTACCTTGATGTCAAAACCAGGCAGATATTACAAGAAAGGAAAACTAAAGGTGAAAATCCCTGAGAAGGATAGAAGCAAAAATCCTCAACAAAATATTAGCAAACCAAATTCAACAATATATTAAAAATACCATTCAGCATGACCAAGTGGGATTTATTCCAGGAATGCTAGGGTGCTTCGATATTCTTAACTCAATCAATGTTGTATATCATGTCAGTAAGAGAAAGGATAAAAACTGTATGATCATCTCAATAGATGCAGAAAAAGCATTTGACAAAATACGACACCCATTTATGATAAAAAATTCTCAACATAGTGGTTTTAGAGGGAACATACCTGAATATAATAAACCCACAGCTAACATCATACTCAATGGTGAAAAACTGAAAGCTCTTCCTCTAAGATCAGGAGCAAGAAAAGGATATCCACTCTCACCACTTCTATTCAATATAATACTGCAAGTCCTAGCTGCAGCAATCAGACAAGAAAAAAAAGGCATGCAAATTGGTAAGGAAGAAGTAAAACTATCAGATGACATGATACTGTACTAAGAAAACCCTAAAGACATCATCAAAAAACTTTTAGAACTGATGAATGAATTTAGTAGATTTGCAGGATCCAAATTAATATACAGAAATCTGTTGTGGTGTTTTTTGTTGTTGTTGTTTTCTTTTTCTTTCTTTTTTTTTTTTTTTTTAAGTAGGCTGCATGTCCACTGTGGAGCCCAGTGCAGGGTTAGAACTCATGATCCTGAGATCAAGACCTGACCTGAGAGCAAGAGTTGGATGCTTAACCAACTGAGACACCTGGGCACCCCAGTGCATCTATATGCTAATAACAAAGTAGCAGAAAGAGAGATCAAGAAAACAATCCCCTTTACAACTGCACCAAAAATAAAATGCCTCATAATAAATTTAGCCTAGGGAGTGAAAAATTTATACTCTGAAAACTAGAAAACACTGATGATAGAAACTGAAGACAACACAAATAAATTCAAAGATGTTCCATGTTCATGGGTTGGTTTAATACTGTTAAAATGTCCATACTACCCTAAGAAATCTACAGATTCAATATAATCCCTATCAAAATACCAATAGCATTTTTCACAGAACTAGAACAAATAATCCCAAATGTTGTCTGGATCCAAAAAAGACCCCAATAACAAAAGCAATATTGAGGAAGAAAAACAAAGCTGGAGGTATCGCAATCCTAGATTTTAAGAAATACTACAAAGTTGTAGAAATCCAAACAGTATAGGACAGGACAAAAAATAGACACAAAGATTAGTGGAGCAGGATAGACTCCAGAAATAAACCCGTATCTATATGGTCAACTCATCTATGACAAAGAAGAATATACAATGGAGAAAAGACAGTCTCTTCAATAAATGGTGTTGGGGGAAATGGACAGCTAGGTAAAAGAAGGAAAATGGACTACTTTCTAACTACATATACAAAAATTAATTTAGAATGGACTAAAGACATGAATGTGAGGCCTGAAACTATAAAACTCCTAAGAAGAAAACAAAGGCAGTAATCACTTGAACATCAACCTTAACAACATATTTGTGAATATGTCTCCTCAGAAAATGAAAAGAACAGCCAAAATAAACTAATGGGACTACACCAAAATAAAAAGCTTTTGAAAGCAAAGGAAACCATGAACAAAATGAAAAGGAAATGATATTTGAATTGATATACCCAATAAGGATACACACACAAAATGTATATACGTATACATAAAGAATGTATTCATGTCAACACCAGAAAACCAATTAATCCAATTAAAAAATGGACAGAGGACTTGAAAAGACATTCTTCCAAAAAACACCTACAAACACATGGGCAACAAACGCATGAAAGGATGCTCAGCATTACTTATCACGGAAATGCAAATCAAAACTTCAAAACCACTGGGAGATGTCACTTCACACCAGTCAGAATAGCTAGTATTAAAAAGATCCCAAATAACAAGCATTGGTGAGAATGTGGTTAAAGGAAACTCTTGCACATTGTTGGCAGGAATGTAAATTGGTATAGCCACTATGAAAACAGGATTCCTCAAAAAATTAAAAATAGAAATACTACATAATCCAGTAATTCTTAGTATTGACTCAAAGAAAACAAAAATGCTAATTCAAAATAGATGCATTCCTACGCTGATTGCAGTGTTATTTACAAGAACCAACAACTGGAAACAAATTTTGACCATTAGTAGATGAATGGATAAAGATGATGAGGTACATATAGACAATGGAATATTACTCGGCCATAAAAAATAAGATCTTGACAACTGTAACAACCTGGACGGATCCACAGAGTATAGTGTTAATTGAAATAAGTCAGATGGATAAAGACAAATACCACACGATTTCAGTTATATGTGAATCTAAAAAGTAAAAGAAATTAAAAAAAAAACAGATTCTTAAATAAAAAGAATTGGTAGCTTCCAGAGGGGAAATGGGTTGTGGAATGGGTTAAATAAAGGGGATTAAGAGGTACGAACTTGCAGATTTAAAATAAATAAGTCATGTTATTATTAGTATGCTTATTTAAATCTACCTCTTGTCTATTTCCTTCCTTTGCTCTTGGTTTATTTCCCCCTTTTTCTGTCTTTTTCAATTAAATACTTGTTAATATTTTATTTTGTATCTATTATTGCCTTATTATCTATATGACTTTCAGCATTCACACTAGAGTTTATTATAACCAATTACATTTATCACCATCTTTCTTCAAATCATATCATGTCACTTACTTGTAACATATAAACCTTAAAGCAGCATACTTCTTTTTTCCCCTTCTGTCCTCGGGGCTATTTTTGTAACATGTTTTACTAAGCATGTGAAAAACCCCATGATATACTTTGAACAGTTACTCATCCTTTAAGGAAACAAAATAAGAAAAAAGTCTTTTTTATTTACCCACATGTTTACTATTTATGGTGCTATTTTTATGTTTAGGTCCAAGTTTTCCATCTGGTGTCATATTCCCCCTGCCTGAAGAATTTTAACGTTTCATGCCATCCCAGTCTTTTAATGACAAATTTCTTATATGTTTGTTTTCACTCAAGAGATAATTACAGATTTGACCTTTTTTTGTCCCTCTGTACTTTAAAGACATAATTGTTTTGTCTTCTAGCTTTTATAGTTTCTGGTGACCAGTTTCTGTTATAAACTCAGTCCAAAAATAACTTAAATGCTCTGACAAGGTGAATTTCCAGACACAATAATGTTTTATTGTGTGTTTCTTCTTCCCCTTACACCAATAACTTTTCTACTCTATAGAATTTCACAAGACATGTGTGTTTACACTATCATATACGACAGTAATCACAATGAGGGGAGGCTCTAAACCTTATTTAATTTTATAGAAAGTAAATCCCCAGTAAATATTTTAAATTAGTAAGTTTCTTTATGCTCATTATGCTGTATAAAGTATTTGGTTAGAACATCTTAGTTCTATCTGCTGTACATGCCTAAAATAAGGTAGTTGAGTATAAAGTCATAGATTCCAAGGTATAACAACAACAATAATAGATATCATTTCTTAGTACTTTGTTATGTGCCAGACACTGAATGAATCCTATGAGGTATGCATTATTATTTCTATTTTACATATGAGAAAACTAAGACTCTAGATTTTCTCTAAATTGCCTGAAGTCACTCATATAGCTGGTATGTGGAAGAGCCAGGATTTAGATTATGTGAGTAAAGCTCATGATCTGAATATCTTCATATATGCCACTTCCTCTTTGAGACAGATAGATTATTAGGAATAGCTAGTATAACTTTATGTATCCTGTATATATTGTGCATCCTATGTACTTAGATGAAAGTCTGTGTTTCCTCTGAAAATTTTTAAGGCTTATAAATGTCTGCTAGGTTTCCTGAAGAAGGTTTTTATTAAACTTCCATGTATTTCAGGGTTCAGAACTCTTAGTTATTTAGAACCCTTATAATTTCAAGTGACGAAACTCAACTAAAGCAAGTATAAAAAATTTATTGTCTCATGTAACCAATCTACAGCAAATACAAGTATGGAATTGGACTTTAAGATGATAGAATTTGGGGACTCAACCCAATCAGGTTTATTTTTCTCACTATCTCTTGTCTATGATTCTTTCTGCTCATCATCAGACCTTATTTTTCTTATTTCAGATGAAGTTTCCTCATGATTGAAAACATGGTTCTAGACAACTTCAGACTACAAGACTTCCTTTGGTATAACTCAAAAATATAATCCTGACAATCTCCAATTAGATATTACTAACAAGTCCTTTGGTTCAGCTTGAATCACCCATTTGGTGTGGCAACAATTTCTATAGCCTCAGAGATGGAGCAGTTCATTGAGCTCAGTATGACTCAGGAATTCGTCCCACTTTTAGCTAGGGAAGTGGTATACTAATGGCAGTCCCCACTAGAAACACAAGGATAGAGTGGGACAGGAAAAATTCCACAAAAGAACAGGATATTGCTATTGGGATAATGTAATGTGAGGCAAGATGCTAGTTTAAGAAAACAGCTGCTGTATGCTATTACAGGCAAGCACTTTTAGACACTAGGGTTTTATTGGGTGTCTTTGAATATTTACAGGCAAGGGGCAGTATATTGAATGGAATCCACTTTCCCTTTGGACTTAGAGACCTGGCTTCATCAGCTATGCAAGATGTGGAAATAGAAGCATTTTGAATTCTATAGCTAAACTCTACCATTCCCACAGAAGTAGAAGATATGGCCAGTTCATCAAGAAATACTCAAGACAAAATCATAGCAACATTTCAGATAAACTATACAAACCATTATATAATCATAAGCTACTCCTTTCTAGAAATACTTCTCAATTTAATGTCAATAACTTACACTTTAAAAAAGTGTCACCAGACCTTATAATGTTACAACAGGGTTTACTTTTTCACAGCAACTCATATCACCCAAAGAATGCCAACCTACAGGTCAAATAATATGTGACTTTGAAGACTGCACTCTCAATTTTAAATTCCTCTTTAATTCATGTTAGGTTACACCATAATACAAGGAGAGAGAAAGGCTGCCTATGTTGTCAAACTTAATGGCAAAAGTTACATAGATTGGCTAATTAAATAATAAGTGGATTCTAACTTATATCGAGGTGAATGTCAGAATTCATCAGTGTGAGTGTTATTTGACAGGGGTGATAAATCTTGTTCTCTAGGGTTGATATTTTTCAATACCCTTGTGTATCCTAGGACATTTCAAATATGCTGGGAGGGCTGGATTAGCAGCAGCCTGATTTACTGATACCTTTGGGGGGCACTCTAATTAGCACATATCTGCAATCTTTAAATAGCTTAATCTGGATTCATGCAAAGTAAAAAGAGATAAGGAAGATAATAGTATGTGATTATATTCATAAAGAAACTACATATACAAGGAGAGGTTGATGGAGGCTTGAATGGGTAAGAAAACAAGTGTTACAGTAAGAGCATTTCCAAACTATTTTCAGGGTTTGCAATCCATTGTCAAAACTATAATGAAGTCAACTTCAACTAGTCAATGTAAACATTTTAGAGTAAATGATTGATTTGGATCTTATATGGTGCAAAGAAGTGAATGTATGGAAGTATTTTATATTCATGGGGTTCTTCTGATCACTCTTCTAGTTCTTTTCTGCCATATTTGCCTCCTATCATCCCCTCTATTTTCTCCCAGGTCCCACTGTCTATGTTGTAGAGGTGACAAACCTCACACTAGTCTGCAGGAAACATTATAAGCTCATTTATTCTCAGTACAAAAACACAGCAATTTAAGAGAATAAATTTGTGTTACTATTATTGGGACACCTCTACCCACGAGGCTGTGGTTTCTATGAAGTCACAGGGATAATCTAATAAATACTAAGTAGTGTGACTTACAGAATGAAAAAAACTTAGTATCTCACAATGTACAATGGGATTGTGGTAAAGATGATGCAATATATAAAGTTAAGCTCCCAGTTCTATAACACTGTACGTACGCTAGCTCTTTCCCCACTGGAACACTTTTTACCTTGCTACCCAATTTAGCTTTTTCCTCATCAGCAAGGATGGAGGAAGAAGTCTGCAAATGAGAACTTCACTTCCAGTTTGGAGGTGATTGTCCTTAATAGCGTCATCCTCTGAAGACTTGGAGGTTGTGACCTCTGATAGTTCCAGCCAACCCATACTTAAAAGATACCGTTCAGGTCATATATGTTTATCCTAACATCTGGCACCAATACACAAGCTGAATACTAATTTAATACCAATATACTATCTACTGATGGTAGATATGTTGACTCATCAACAATATAGGCTAATGAGAATGCAGCGTGTTTAAGGATTAGTAGTAACTAATTTCCAAGAGTGAAATGGGGACAAACTATTTTCAGGGTTTGCAATCCACTGTCCATTGCAATCCATTGCAATCCATACAGATAAGACATTATCTGTAGATTGAAGAGCAAAGGCCTGAGGGCATTATTTTAGAATCTAAGAATGGAAAGAAATTCAGGCCAGAGTGAAAAGAGAGATGCTTTAAAGTCTTTTCAGTAACCACCAAGAGCTAAGGCTTAAGTTTTTTTAGCTTGTTATTCAGTATTTGTTGAACTCTTTTTTAGAGATGACTAAAATATACATTAACTTCCCCACATTATTGAAGAGCAATAAAGTGAAGCAGAAAGGAGATTTTCTTATCAATTTTATCAATAAAAGCAGAAACAGCAGAGGCATCAACAAATTTTTTGTGTTAGGAATTGAAGATGAAGAAAAGTTTCCAGGCCAACCTCTTAATGGACTTATGGCTAATTTCTAAATACCTCTTATAAAAAGAAATATTTGAATAAATTAGATACAAAATAAAATATTACTATCTACTTATAAATGGTTTGTTTTCACTTTTATGTTACCGAGGTCTTAAATACTTTGAATCATTTAGAAATACCTCTGTGTTCCTTTGAAAAATAAAACAATATTCTATATGTAGCTCAACCCAGCTGGTTCATGGTCTCTTAACTTTCTTAAAATTGGAGCCTATTAATTAAAAAACAACTAAAAAGTCTCTCACTTTGAAGGCTGTATCGATTACGAGTTTAAGTCATTAGCATACTAATTTCTTACCAATACTTAAAAGAAATATATACTTAAAAATACCTTAACAAAATTCAAGGAGCAATGTGGATATCTGTAAGAAATGAATTTATTATTCTGGGCATGGAATGGTAGTATAATTACTATTATACCTATGTGGAAGTTCAATTTGAAGTTATACGAAGCACCAGTATCTTTAAAAATTCTGTACGTTATATGTGGTATAGAAAATAGCCTTCAAAAAAAGACATGTAATATGATCTCAATTGTGGTGGGCTCTATGTGTATATTTATGAAGAGATATAGACAAATACAAAGTTAGTGGTAGGCTTATGAACATCATAAACTATTTATATTTTTTTGTTTTCTGCAATTCCCAGTGAAAATAAATACTAAGTTTATGTTATTAAAAATAAAGTTGTTGTATTAGAAGTCCATGTGAACTGATTAGCTGATATATGCCTTAGGGAAACTATGGATAAAATCTGAACTCTGTGCGGTAGGCTACCCTATGTTCACCATGAAATGTGATACCGGCAGTAAACTGAAAATTTCAGCCAAAGTTGCATTTCCAAGTGCAACTGGAATAGATTGCCTAATTGTGTCATTAATGAAGAAGAAGAACAAGTAGATTCATAGAGTAATATCATTATAAGTATCAGCAAGCAATTCACTAGGAATTAAAAAAATTAAAAAATTTTTCAAAGACTGTTAAGTACATGTAGGTGATGACACAGTTGGTTATAACTTAGTATCTTTTTATTTGAAAATTTAGAATCAGAATTTAAACATTATAAAACTCTACAAGCAAAATTTCCCACTTATTTCTTATCATGGGTTACTAGTGTAATTGCAGAATAGTTTTATTTTTTCAAGATCTTTGTCAAAAGGTAAACATCCGAGGGGCACCTGGGTGTTTCAGTCAGTTAAGCATCGGCTTTCAGCTCAGGCCATACTCCCAGGGTCCCTGAGTCCTGGAATGGAGCCCCATAATGGGCTCCCTGCTTGGTGGGGAGTCTTTCTCCCTCAGCCCCCGCCCCTGCCCAGGCTCTTTCTCACTCTCTCATTTGCACTCTCTCTCTCTCATAAATAGATAAAATCTTTAAAAAAAGATGAACACCTAGAAAAATAAAAACAAGTATTTGAAAACTCTAAGAGAGTTCCACAAAGTACAATAAAAAAATATTCTACTACCTATAGCAACTTCCTAAATTGTTACTTACGATCTATCTTTAGCTGGTAAAATATTTTATTAGGTGAAGATGACAAATGTGTGACTTAAAAAAAAAAGATTTTATTTATTTATTTGAGAGAGAGAGAGAGAGCACAAGTGGAGGGGTAGAGGGAGAGACAGAAACAGTCTCCCCTCTGAGCAGGGAGCCCAATGCTGGGCTTGATCCCAGGACCCTGACATCATGACCTGAGTGGAAGGCAGACACTTAACTGACTGAGCCCCCAGGTGCCCCAAATGTGTGGCTTCTGAGTTCTTGTAAGCAAAAGGGTAAAACTATTATGGGTTTAATACGTCTTTGCAAGCATGATTTGAGATAATTCTAAAAGTATTAGTCTCATGAAATATAATGAGTTATGAGGAATGTCTTTTATATTTTGATGTGGTTGATCAATAAAATGTAGGTTACAGCAGGGAGAGTTGGGACATTAACTTGTTTATAATTAAAGATTAGAAAGCTAAAGAGAAATATTTTTAGTGAAAAATGTCCTTTGCAATAGATTTTTTTTTGAAGTGTGTTCAGTATCTTTTCTAACTGCTTTAAAAATAGCTTGGGGAATGGGGCTTTAACAAATCATTTATTGTTACTTACTGAAAAATAAATGCCATTTGAGAATCATTTGACTTATTAGGGTTATTAAGGTTATTAAGATCACAAGACAACATATATGTAAGTTACAGTAACTAGTTCTGATAACTTTGGGTAAATTTTTCTGACTAATGTTTATTCTGAAGTTTCAGTTGAATTACTTTTTGTGGCTTTTTTTATTTTCAGAAAATAAAGAGGTGAAGCCTAGCATTCTGCATGGAGAAAATATGCTGGGGATATTCTGTACTTTAATTGTTTTTGGAATTGGTCTTCCAAAATGTAGTTTGCTTGTTTGTTAATGGGTTGAAAGAAATAATTTGGCTATAGCAAAAAAACCTCAAATCATTGTTTTTTCTGGAGCAAAGGATACCAATACCCATTTATTTTATGAAGTGTGATGATTACATTACTTATATAAGGTGAGATGAATACTTGAAAAGTTATCTACATATGAAATTTCTGTATGTTGATTATATTTCCCATCTAAAATTCTAAGATGCATTCCAATAAAAAAGAATGGCTGTATGACATAATAAAACCATCCTTCAGAGATAAGAAAAATATTACCAAAATATATTCATTTGTTTAGATAATGGGAAAATGGCAGGTAAAACACATGACTACTGCCCTATATTCTTAACTCTGGTTCAGGTAACCTCCTTTTCTGACTCAGCAGCCACTAGGTTGGCAGAGGTGTGGAGAGATGGGGCCCTAGAAGCTTCAAGCTCTTTCAGGTCTGGATGAAGAGTGTTGCACTAAATTTTTCCTGCCTGGAATAGATGGCAGCTTGTAGATCATTTCAAAAGAACCCTGAAGCAATGATCAGATAAAATATTTAGACTAATTTTCACATACGGAGATCCATGTGACTATCTCCAGAATGTATACTGACTTACTTAGTCAAGGGGGAATGGCAGGCAGAGGGAGAAGCAGACTGCCCACTGAGCAGGGAGCCTCATGTGGGGCTTGATTCCTGAGCCAAAGGCAGATGTTTAACCAACTGAGCCACCCAGGTGCCCCAAGAAGCTACACAGAAATCTGTATCAGGTAGGTTGGCTGAGTTCTCTCTGCTTTGTAAACAGAATGGCTGGCTGGAAGATTCATCTTTGCATTTGAGGGGTCTAGGAGCAAAGAGACTTTCTTCCACTGTCAGATAGGGCCCTGGTGACTTGTTGGCAGCTCTGCAGCTAACCCACAACACCACTCTTGGTACTGCCATTTCCTAAGGTACCCCAGTGGCTGTCTGAACTCCAGTGAGTAGTCAAAGAAAAGTATTAACTTATTTGGAGGATTCAAAAACCACTGAAAGAACTTAAGAAAGAAGAAAGAAAACTGTTGGGAGAAACAAATGAAAGCTTACATTTGAAATATAAACAAAGATCAATAACCGCATTTTACACCTTAAGGAAGTAGAAAAAGAAGAGTAAACTAAACCAAAACCAAAAAATCAGGACTTCCTCAACACAATAAAAAGCATTTATGGAAAACCCACAGCTCACACCATACTTAGTAGTGAAAGAAGGAAAGCTTTTTCTCCCAGAACAGGAACAAGACACAGATGCCTACTTTTACCATTGCTATTAAACATTGTCCTAGAACTTCTAACCACATCCATTAGGCAAAAACAAGAAACAAAGGCAGCCAAAGTGGAAAGAAACAATTAACACTATCTCTACTTCCAGTTGAGCTGATCCTATATTTAGAAAAATGCCAAAAATCCACATGCAAAAAAGGCTTCTAGATAATAAACTTAGCAATATTTCTAAGTAAACACTTACAGTAGTATTCAGTCCAATGGAATAAAATACCTTGGAAAAACGTGGTAAAAGATTTATACACTGAAAACTACAAAACATTGCTGAAAGAAATTTAAGTAGAACTAAATACATGGAAAGATATCTGCGTTCATGAATTGGAAGACAATACTGTTATACTGTCATTACTATACAAAGCAATCTACATTTTCAATGCACTTCCTATCAAAATTCCAATGATCCTTCTTGAAGAAAAGGGAATTCTCAAATTCATATGGAATCGCAACGTGTCCCTAAAAAGTCAAAACAAGTTTGAAAAGGAGAGCAAAGTTGGAAGACTCACACTTCCTGATTTCAAAACTTGCAATAAAGCTTCAGTAAAAACATTGTTTTGTGTTGTAGTGAAATAATAAATATATGTCTATGGGACAGAATTGAGAGTCCAGAAATAAACTCATATACCTGTGACCAAATGATTTTCAACAATTGTGCCAAGACCATTTAATGGGTAAAGAAAGTCTCAATACATTTTGATGGGACTGGCTGGGTAGGGAGCCTGGAAGCTGATGGGCATCCCTGTGGACCAGATCACAGCCCAGTTCTTGGTTGCCTGTGAGGGTCTGCATTTGGCTATAAGTATTGCCATGCCCCAGAGAGCAGGTCCTTAAATAGCAAATTAAAAACTCTATGACAGGGGCACCTGGGTGGCTCAGTGGGTTAAAGCCTCTGCTTTCAACTCAGGTCATGATCCCAGGGTCCTGGGATCGAGCCCCGAGTCGGGCTCTCTGCTCAGCGGGGAGCCTGCTTCCCCCTCTCTCTCTGCTTGCCTGTCTGCCTACTTGTGATCTCTGTCTGTCAAAATAAATAAATAAAATCTTTAAAAAAAAAAACAAACTCTATGACAGGTTGAGAAAGAGCCTGTGGGGAAAATGGAAAATGTTTTATATTTTTATAACTTTCATGGCACATTTTTCCCTTTTTGAATGCAGGACCATCCATTTTCATTTTACACTTGGCCACACAAATTATGTAGCTGATCTTGGTCAGACTAAAGGATCTATAATTTTTATTGTGCACATAGCATAGACAAATTTCATCTTATTTAGGACCTTTGACTTAGCCTGATAAGTCAGGTAATGATTTATTTTCAAATTTATGGACTTGTAAATATTTTCTATCTTCCTTTTCAGGAATGAGAAAGAGAAACGCTGTTTATAGCAACCTTTTGAATAAACACAAGTATTTTTAGGTTCATCTGATTGTTTTTTCCTTATAGAAGACTCCTGGTCCATATCAAGTTGTTATTTGTAGTTTACTATTAATTAAGACTGCATAGAAGTATCAAAGGAGATTTCTGAATCTGATAAAGGAATCATATTAAATCAGATAAAGATTATTTGTGCAACAGAGAGCCCTAGGACACCCTGGATAACACCCACTTTAGCTTCAGCTATCCTGCCAAAGTGTCCTCTATATGTATAATCTCGGTATACTCTGGCTTGCACCTGCTGTGTGGAGAGCCCAGGGACAACACTAATCTGTGCCCACTTTAGCTTTAGTTGTTCTTGAAGGGCCCCCACTATGTGGAGAGCCGTCAGACCCCCAAGGCCATGTCAACCAGCTCCAGTCAGTCAGGGAAAATCTCTAAGCACACAATCCACATAGGGGATGACCATACACAAGACCATTTTTTCAAATTTAGGTGAAGTAGCTGTTTCATTTAACCCATAGAAGCAAACAGAAAGTCAAGCAAACTGTGGAGACAAAGGAATATGCTCCAAAAGAAAATACAGGACAAAATTTTAGAAAAGGAATTAAATGAAACAAAGATAAGCAATTTACCTGATAAAGAATTTAAAGTAGTGATTGTAAAGGTGCTCACTGGGCTAGAGAGAAAGAGTTGAAGAAAGCACTGAGAACTTCCATAAAGAGAGAGAAGATATAAAAAAGAGAGTTTAATATATAACTGGAATTTAAAAAAAACACTAGAAGAAATCAACAGTAGATTAACAGATACAGAAGAATGTATAAGCGATCTGGCAGACAGGATAATGGAAAGCACTAAAAGTGAACAATGAACAGAGAAAAGAAATTTTAAAACTTAGTGAAGGTTAAGGGATCATGGGAACAAACAATCACATTATAGGGATCACAGAAGAAAAAAGAGAGAGGAAGGGGCAGAAAATTTACCTGAAGAAATAATAGCTGAACCTAGGGAAGGAAATAGACATCCAGGTTCAAGAAGCACAGTGAGTGCCAAACAAGATGAATTCAAAGAAATCTGCAGCATGACACATAATAATTAAAATGTCAAATGGTAAAAATAAACAAAATTTAAAATCAGCAAGAAAGTAGCAAAATTTACCTACAAGGAAAACCTTATAAAACTATCAGTTAATATTGCAGCAGAAACTTTGCAGACCAGGAGAGAGTGCCACAATATATTCAAAGAGCTGAAAGGAAATCCAATCACCAAGAATACTCTAGCCAGCGAGATTATCATTTAAATTCGAGGCAAGATAAAGAGTTTCTCAGGCAAACAAAAATTAAAGGAGTTTACCACCACTAAACCAGTCTTATAAGAAAAGTTAAAAGGATATTTTAAATTAGAAAAGAAATGGCTATAATTAGACATAAGTAAATTATGAATAAAATATATAAAATATGATAGCATATACAAAGTATGGGAGGAGCAAGCAAAAAAAAGTTTTTAAAGAATGTGTATCTTTACAGTATCTTTGAAGGATACATTAGACCAGAGGAACATAACAGATAAATACAGAATATTCTACCCCCTAAAACACAATACACATTCTTTTCAAAACCACTCAGAACATTTTCCAGAATAGATCATATTATGCCACAAAACCATGCATATTTTCCAATTACAGTGGTATGAAACTAGAAATTAATCACAAGAAAAAAAACTAGAAAAATCACAAACATGTGGAGGCTAAATATAATACTCCACCAATGGGTCAATGGAGGAATCAAAGAAGTTAAGAAGCTACATGTAGACAAATGAAAATGAAACACAATAGTCCAAAATCTTTGGGATGGAGTGAAATCAGTCCTAAGAGGGAAACACAAAGAGATCAGGAGTACCTCAGGAAACAAGAAAAAACTCAAATAATCCAACCCTACACTTAACGGACATAGAATAAGAAGAACAAACAAACCTCAAGATAGGTAGAATGAAGGAAATAAAAAAAAGATCATATGAAAAATGAATGACATAGAGACAAAAAAAAAAAGACAAAAAGGTAAAGAAAAAAAAATCAGTGATACCAATAGCTAATCTTTGAAAACAAACACCTTAGAGCCAGACTCATCAAGAAAAAAGGAAAAAGGGCCCAGTAAATAAAATCAGAAACAAAAGAGAAATAATAACCAACATCACAGAAATTATCAGGATTATAAGAAACAACTATAAGAAGTTAAATGCCAACAAATCGAACAACCTAGAAGAAATGGATAAATTCCTAGAAACATACAATCTGCCCAAAATGGATCAGAAAGTAATAGAAAATCTGAACAGACTACCTACTAGTAATGAAATGGAACTGGTAATCAAAAGCTACCAAAAAGTAAAAATCCAGGGCGCTATGAATTCACAGGTGAATTCTACCAACCATTTAAAAGAGGACTTAATACCCTATTCTCCTCAAACTATTCCAAAGAATAGAAGAGGAAGAAAAGCTTCCAAGTACATTCTATGAGGCCAGCATTACTCTGATACCCAAACCACTCAAACAAACAAACAAACAAAAAACCACTCTCACTGCAAAAATAAATAAATAAATTAATTAAATTAAATAAAAAACAACTACAGGTCAATATCTCTAAAGAACAATATCTTTTAAAGAACAGAGGTGCAAAAATCCTCAAGAAAATATCAGCAAGCTGAATTCAACATTACATTAAATTTACCACATCAAATGGGATATATTCTAGGGATGCAAGATGGTTCAATATTCACAAATCAATCAATGTGATACACAGCAAGAACACAAAAGATATAAATTATGTGATCACCTGATTAGATGCAGAAAAGGACTTGGCAAAATTCAACATCAATTCATGATAAAAACTCAACAAAGTGAGCTTAGAGAGAACATAACTCAATGCAATAAAGGTGATACATGACAAAACCACAGCTCACATCATACTGAATGGGGAAAGACAAAGCTTTTCTTCTAAGATCAGGAACAAAAGAAAGATGTCCGTTCTTGTCACTTTTATTCAAAATAATCCTAGAAAGGATTAATTTTGAATTAAAATAAGAAATCTAGCCACAGAAATTAGACAAGAAAGAGAAGTAAGAGGCATCCAAATAGGTAAAGAAAGGCTAAACTGCCATTATTTACAGATGGTATGACACTATACATAGAAAATCCTAAAGACTCCACCAAAAAACAAAACAAAACAACCAACCAAACAAAACACCACTAGGAGTAATAAATAAATTCTCTGGAGTTGCAGAATATCAGAATTAGTACCCAGAACTTGATAGGATTTCTATATACCAATAGTGAAGAAATACAAAGAGGAATTAAGAAAACAATTCCATTTACAGTTTCACCAAAAAGAATAAAATACCTAGGAATACACTTAACCAAGGAAGTGAAAAACCCGTACTCTGAAAACTATAAACACTGATGGAAGAAATTGAGGATGATACAAACAAATGGAAAGACATTCCATGTTCAGGAGTTGAAGAATTAGTATTGTTAAAATACGTATATTACCCTAAGCAATTTATAGATTCAATGTAATCCCTATCCATATCAATAGCATTTTTTCACAGAACTAGAACTAATAATGCTAAGATGTGTATGGAACTACAAAAGACAAAACAATCTTGAGAAAGGACAAATCTGGAGGTATCATAATCCCAAATTTCAAGATATCTTGAAAACAAGTCTAGAGTAATCAAAACAATATGGCACTGGCACAGAGACATATAGATCCATGAAACAGAATACAGAGCCCAGAAATAAACCCATGATTATATGATCAATTAATTTATGTCAAGGAAGGCAAGAATACACAACAGGAAAAGATAGCCTCTTCCAATAAATAGTACGGAAAGACTGGACAGTCACATATAAAAGAATGAAACTGGACTACTTGCTAACATCAACACAAAAATAAACTACAAATAGATTTAAAGATCTACATGTGAGAAATGAAATCATAATAATTCTAGAGGGGGACACAGGCAGTCCTTTCTCTGATTTCAGCTGTAATATCATTTTTCTAGGTGTGCTCCCAATAAACTATTAACTATTGGGAGGACATCAAACTAAAAAGCACAGTGAAGGATACCATCACAAAACAAAAAAGCAAACTACCTAAGAGAAAAAGATACTTGTAAATGGTATATCTGGTAAGGGGCTGGTATCTAAAAACTATAAAGAATATATAGAGCTCAACACCAAAACCCATAAGCAATCTAATTAAAAAATGGGCAGAGGACATGAATAGATATTTTCCTGAGAAGACACACAGATGTTCAATATACATATGAAAAGATGCTCAGCATCGCGAATAAATAAGGAAATGCAAATCCAAACCACAATGAGTTACCTCCTCATACTTGTCAGACTAGTTAAGATAAAAAACACAAGAAACAAGTATTGGCCAGGATGCAGAGAAAAAAGAATTTTTGTGCACTACAAGTGGGAATGCAAATTTGTGCAACCACTGTGGGAAACAGTAAAAATGTTTAAAAAATTAAAAACAGAAATACTATATGATCCAATAATCCCACTACCGGGTATTGACACAAAGAAAACAAAAACACTATTTCTTTTTTTTTTTTTTTTTTAAAGATTTACTTATTTGACAGACAGAGATCACAAGTAGGCAGAGAGGCAGGCAGAGAGAGAGGAGGAAGCAGGCTCCCTGCCTAGCAGAGAGCCCGACGCGGGACTCGATCCCAGGACCTGGGATCATGACCTGAGCCAAAGGCAGAGGCTTTAACCCACTGAGCCACCCAGGCGCCCCCAAAAACACTATTTCAAAAAGATATATGCACCCCTATGTTCAAGGTAGCATTACTTAGAACAGCCAATATTTAAAAACAACCTAAGCATCTAATAAACTCATGGATACAAAAAAATGGGGTGCAACCCCATAGGAATATTATACAGCCACAAAAAAGTTGTGATCATGTCTTTTGTGACAACACAGATGAACCTAGAAAGTATTATGTTAAGTGAAATAAGTCAGACTGAGAAAGGCAAATACCGTATTTTAGTCATGCGTGGAATTGAGAAAACAAATGAATAAACAAACAAAAAGCAGAAACAGCCCTATAATTACAGAGAAGAAACTGATGGTTGTCAGAGGTGAGAGGAATGGGGGGATTTGAGGCAAAATGGGTGAAGAGAAATGGGAGATACAGGCTTCCAGTTATGGAATGAATAAGTTACAAGAATAAAAGGTACAGCATAGAAAATGCAGGTCAATGGTACTATAATAGTGTTGTGTGATGACACACGGTAGCTATACTTGTGGGTGAATGTAGGATAATATATGGAGAAATTGAATCATTATGCTGTACATTTGAAACTAACATTGTGTGTCAACTATACTTGAAAAAGTTTTTTTTTAATTTTATTTATTTATTTGACAGAGAGAGAGAGAGATCACAAGCAGGCAGGAGGCAGGCAGAGAGAGACGGGAAAGCAGGCTCCCTGCTGCACAGAGAGCCTGATGCAGGGGCTCAGTCCCAGGACCCTGAGATCATGACCTGAGGGGAAAGCAGAGGTTTAACCCTCTGAGCCACCCAGGCACCCCTATATTCGAAAATTTTTTAATAAATGCAACAAATTCAGTTAGCAAAAATATTACTTGTGCAAAATCAATAGCAAATATTCTAAATGGTGAAAAGCTAAAAATAAAAGTCAGTAAAAATGTACCCAATTATTATAATTCAATTTCTTTTAGAGGTCCTGGTGAATGTAATACATCAGAAAAAGGGAGTCAGAATAGAGATCCCAGTACACATGGGACCAGCACCTATGGGATCAGTCCATATGTACTTTAATATATGAAAGATGGTTTATCAATTATTTGGGAGAAGGGCACATTTTTAATAAGTGGCAGAAGAGGCTATCCATTTGGAAGAAAAGAGAACTTATCCCTCACTTTTTGTAAACTACAGAACTTGATTGTAGCTGGAGTAGAAACTTGAATGTAAAAAAATAATTCTTGAAAAATAATTTGAATTATTTATTTGAGAGAGAGAGGCAGAGTGAGTGACAGAGCAGTGGGGAGGGGTAGAGGGAGACAGAGACTTAAGAAGACTCCCTGCTGATTGTGGAGCCCGATGCGGGCCTTGATCTTACCACCCTGAGCACAGGACCCTGAGGTCCAACCTGAGCTGAAACTAAGAGTTGTGCTTAACCAACTATGCCACCCAGGTAGGAGAAAAACCAGGCAAAGTCTTTGTTATTTAGAATCTTAATCTAAGCTTTTTATCTTTTTCTTTGGATTCAGGTCAGCAAGCCACTAAAACATATAAATAAAAGCAAAGCCTCATTTTTTCCACATTTTTGCCTTTTTTTCCCTACAAAATGGGCAAGAAAATATTTTGTTATAAACTTTGAGAAATACAACATTCTATTTGAAATAGAGCCCTTGTCTGCCTTTTTTTCCTGAGGAAACAAACCTACTGCTTATACAACTGTCTTGCAGTTAGTGGTTTCTTATTACCCTCATATTTTAACTGATGCTGTCTTGCTTGATACTTGACAGAGACCAAGCAAGAGGAAAGAGTTGTCTGTGGCAGAACAATGAATGAGCAAAGAGAGAATATGAGACTTGTCCTGTAGGGCAGCATGGAGAGGGATCACAGGCCCATTAAATAGTCCATAAATGTAAATGTAGCTGAATTAATTCCTACTGAATACATTCTTTAGTAGAGAAATTGAACATATTGGCTTGCACTGTATAAAGGATACCTGAATTCCCTCCTCATTTGACAGTCTATCAGAGGAAGAAAAAAGAAAGTATTTTATTAAATATGGTCCTGATGCTATCTTGTCTCTTGAAAAATGCCATTCTCTATAGGGGTAAGGAGACATTTGTTTACTTAAGAGCATCCTAACCATAATTTTAACACTGAAGCAGGGTTATTTGCTTAATTCTTTCATGTGCCAAAAACTTTTGTTTTCTTTTTTTTTTTTTTAAAGATTTTATTTATTTGACAGACAGAGATTACAAGTAAGCAAGAGAGGCAGCCAGGGAGAGAGAGGAGGAAGCAGGCTCTCTGAGGAGCAGAGAGCCCGATGTGGGGCTTGATCCCAGGACTCTGGGATCATGACCTGAGCTGAAAGCAGAGGCTTTAACCCACTGAGCCACCCACGTGCCCCCCAAAAACTTTTCTTAAAAAAAAACCAAACCTATAAAATTAATAGTCCTATCACTGCAGTTATAGCTAAACAATCACTATAGTGAAGGGCTTTTGACTGTTCACAAATCAATTTGTTCCACTCTTATCACTTGTCTCCTTTTCACCTGGTCCTTTCTTTTATCTCAGTAATGTTAACAAAGACCTCAAAAGTAAAGCTGGGATGAGGACTAAGCTTGTTTAATTTAAAATGCATTTCTAACATAACACTAACCAATTCTTAAAGGCCTGTGTTACTCTGGCCTTAACCTATTCCTTTTAGAAAACCTGGGTCATGGACGTCTTCTTTCTTTAATTCAGGCCCTAATTAATTGTATTAGTTATTTTCACAATCAGTGGCTCGAAAATTCAGAATTTTAAGAAGCAAAACAAGTTAAATATTTTTTCTTTTATTTTTTAAAATGTTTTTTTTTTTTTTTTTTTAAATTTGAGAGCGAGAGTGAGTAAGAGCATGGCGGCATGGGGTTTAGGGGCAGAGGGAGAAAGAGAAGCTGCCTTTCCTCTGAGCAGGGAGCTGACAGAGGGCTTCATCCCAGGACACTGGGATCATGGCCTGAGCAGGAGGTAGACACCTAACCAACTGAGCCAACCAGGTGCCCCTGATTTTTTTTTTAAACTAAGCCTTATTTATTTTTAACTTGAGTTATTTTCTTACGGTACATAACTAAACTTACCATTTAATCTATTTAAGCATACAATTTGGTGGCATTAAGTTAACTTTAGTTAAGAATTAGGTGTGTATATATTGGGTTTGGGCTCTTTGGTTTTTTTTTTTTTGGTTGTCTCAAAAATTCTAATAAAATAATATTCATCAATAGAGCTATGAGGGGCTACCAAAAAGAACCTTTTCTTCATAGCCCGCACTCAGAGGAAATGATCTTTGGACTATTTTCAAAGAAGATGAATTATTTCCTCTTTTAGGAATGATTGAAAGTTATACTATTGAAATAAAACTGTTCTTATTTAGGACACTGAGAAGTGGTTTTCTCTAATATCTTTTTTTCTCTCTTTTCTTTTCTTTTCTTTTCAGTAGTCTCCACACTAGGCAAGCCCTCCAGCTCAGGGCTTGAACTCATGACTCTGAGACCAAACCTGAGCTGAGATCAAGAGTCAGATGCTTAACCAACTGAGCCACCCAGATGCCCCAAGTGTTTTCTAATATCTAAGAGAAATACAGTAAAGTAGAAGGTAGACATAATTTTCCCCCAAACAAAACATGACTTGCAGAATATTCCATGTATCTGTTTCCTTCCAATGTTACATTATCAATGTGCAAATTATCTTGAGAGAGGAAAGGCCAAGACCTCCTGGTCCCTATTCTAAACCTGGTGAAAGCTGTTTCAATCAAGTATAGAGAAGATTTTTTCATGAGAAGCTGTCCCAAAGCCAGATTTTCTAAGTGTTTGGCACAGTATTTAACCTATTTCTCATTAATTTCAACATACTACTTCTACTTTGTACTCATGACAATTTCTCTGACTCACATGTACTTATACACTTAAAAACTTCACTTTTTCCCCCTAGATTTTTTTTAGTAGAAAAACAAAACGAGAGCTGTAACATATAATAATTAAAGGGGATTGGTAGTTAGAGTGAATGCTTGGGGCTGGAACCAACTCTGGGAGAGCAAACCTAGTCAGTAAACATCTCTAAGGACTGGTCAGTCTTTTATGCTTATGTCGAACCACTTCTTTGCTCTGCATTTGTACACTCTACTCTCCACTTTATGGACTGGAGTTCTTTACTTTAAAAAGCCAGTGCTCTCTCACAACCTTGCATGGATGGCCCTTAGCCTAATTCATGGCATGTTTTCAGGGCCTATATGCTGCCAAGTAGTTCAGTTTTTGATTTCACCTTCCCAAGTATGAGTTGGTACCTAGATTTACTTTTTCACAGGCCCAAGGATCTGAAAAAATTATAGTGCAAAACCACAAGCTTACATATATCTCTAAGCATATTTATATGCTCTGAGCAACTCGGAGATCATTTCTTCTTGGGATGAGACCACAATGGAGATAAATTTATACTTCAATTTTTGTACTTGAAATTCTTCATGAGGCTTGTTTGGCATTAGTACTAACTTTAGAGGTCCTTCCATTGAGTGAGGTGCTTTCTGCAATCCTAACAGATGGTAGAAAACTGGTACAATACCAGAGGCTCTCCTCCCCATTGACGTGTTCCAGAATGTCTGTGAATCTCAGCATTGAACGTTATTAAGAGTTACTAAGCAGTTGGGGCGCCTGGGTGGCTCAGTGGGTTGAGGCCTCTGCCTTCGGCTCAGGGTCCTGGGATGGAGCCCTGCGCTGGGCTCTCTGCTCAGTGGGGGGCCTGCTTCCCTTCCTCTCTGCCTGCTTCTCTGCCTACTTGTGATCTCTGTCAAATAAATAAATAAAAATCTTAAAAAAAAAAAGAGTTACTAACCAGTGAATGCTATTTGAAAAGGGTTAAAAATTGTGTTCAACAATCATCAGAGCAAGATATTTTTTCTTTATATGTAAAAGGAATCAAAAGAAATTGGCTTTACTAAATAAGTGGAGGAAGACTTTAAATGGTGTGGTCTGACAGTAATTTGTATTAGAGTCTAGAGGAGCACATTTGTAATGTCTTGTGGTAGTACATTTATCTCTTGGTGACAGAAGGAATAATTGCTTTAGAGAGCATATCAGTGGCTGTTTAAAAATTTAACTCTTTATTTCCTCACACCTAAAGTTACAAAATTGAGAGGAGAAAAACATTATGAAAAATACAACCTGGAAAGAACAGCTACAAAGTATTAGTTACCGGAAGAACATATACATTTCCTATTTTCAAAGAATGCTGGAAAGGCTGGAAAGGTAATAAAAATATTTTTCATTATATATGGTTATTCATTATTTCTTATGTGTATTGCTAGCATATACTATTACCATTTTTGCCCGTTTTGTCTCTGGAGCTTGTTTTTCAAATTGAATGCACCTATTTAAAGTGGTTTTTTCTCAAAGATGAACTGTGTCTGATAACTTGTTAATTAGGCTTTGCTGTCCAATGTTCTCAAATTTGACAGCTTTAATGGGTTCTCGAGTACTAGCTCCCTTTTATGTATACCTTTGTGTGAAGTCTGTTCATCCTTGAGATCCTTGCTTTCCCCTGAAAGCATCTGTTGATATTTATGTCTCCCTTGGTGTCCAGCCAACTTCTTAAGGAATTGCATTTTATTTCACCCCATCAAAAGATGCAGTGCGTGGGTACAAGTGAAGAGATACTTCAAACTAGGAGGAATCACATAATTTATCATTTAAACTGATCACTTCTAGAGTAAAAGGCATTAATAATTATGTTGGCACAGCATGTGTAAACTGTCCCAATCAAACCAGGATGCATGATTACTTTTCTCCAAGGCAGTCAGGGTGGAAACAAGGGTAGGACACTACTGGAATCACATTTTAAAAAGTGAATTGAGTATTCCTGATTTGAGTAGACAAAGACTGAACCAGTAAAATACCTTTGTAATATAACCTTATGATAATCCAAAATTAAACACTAAGTCTGATTTATTTTGACTCCTTAAAGTGACTCACTTTTGAAAAGATTACCCAAAGTAATCTACATTAAATGCCATCCCTATCAAAATACCAATAGATTTTTTTTTTTTTTACAGAACTAGAACGAATAATCCTAAAATTTGTATGGAACCACAAAAGACCTTGAATAGCAAAAGCAGTCTTGAGAAAGAAGAACAAAGCTGGAGGTATCACAATACCAAATTTCAAGATATAATGCCGAACTATAACAATCAAAACAGTGTGATACTGGCATAAAAAAAAATACAAAGATCAATGAGACAGGATAGAGAGTTTGGAAATAAAACCATGCTTATATGGTCAGTTAATGTATAACAAAATATTCAAGAATATACAATGTGGAAAAGATAGTCTCCTCCCTAAATGGGGCTGGAAAAACTGGACAGCTACATGTAAAGGAATGAAACTGGACCACTTCCTAACACCATACATAAAAATAAACTCAAAATATTTTGAAACCTAAAACCCATAAAAGTTATAGAAGAAAACACAGGGAGTAATCCTTTGGGCATCAGCCTTAGCAACATATTTATGGATCTGTCTCTTTAGCCAAGGGAAACAAAAGCAAAAATAAATTACTGGGACAACATACACCAAAAAAGCTTTTGCACAGCAAAGAAAACCACTGACAAAATGAAAAGGCTTAAGAGTGCACTTATCATGAGGAGCACTGAATAATGTATAGAATTGTTGAATCACCATATTATATACCTGAGAATATTATACTGTATATTGATTATACTGGAATTTAAAAAATTTAGAAAAAAAAATAAAAAGGAAACCTACTGAATAGAAAAAGATACTTGCAAATGATATATCCATTGATGGGTTGTTATGTAAAAGATATAAAGAACTTACACAGCTCAACACCAAAAAACTAAAATAATTCAATTTTAAAAGGTACTGAGGACCTGAGTGGGCATTTTTCCAAAGAAGACTTACGTATGGCTAGCAGAAACATGAAAAGATGCTCCTTATCACTAATCATCTGGGAAACAAATCAAAGCCACAATGACATACTATCTCACACCAGTCAGAATGGCTGGTATTAAAAAGAACAGAAACAGCAAGCATTGGTGAAGATGTGGAGAAAAGGGAAAGCTCATACAGTGTTGGCAGGGATGTAAATTGGTGCAACCACTGGAGAGTAGTATGGAAGTTCCTCAAAAAATGAAAAATTAGGAATACCACATGAACTAGTAATTCCACTACTGGGCATTGACCAAAGAAAATAAAAACACTAATGCGAATACTAATCTGTACATTCATTGTAGCATTATTTATAATAGCCAAGATATGGAAACAGCTTAAGTGTCCATGGATAGATAAATGGATAAAGAAGATCTGGACAGTGGAATGTACAAATATAAATGTACATTTATATACACAATGGAGCTATAGAGAAAACTGAGATCTTGCCATTTGCAATAACATGGTTAATCTAGAGAGTATAATGCTAAATGAAATAGAGAAAGACAAATACTGTATGATCCTAGTTATAGGGAATCTAAAACAAACAACCCCCCCCCAAAAGCTAGAAATAGATCTATAAATACAGAGAACCAATGGGTGGAGAGGGGATAGGGCAAAATGGACGAAGGGAAGTGGGAGGTATAGGCTTTCAGTTCTGGAATGAATAAGCCAGGAGAATGAAAGGTACAGCATAGGGAATATAAGTCAATGGCATTGTAATAGCCACTGCATGGTGACAGATGGCAACACTGTGAGCACAGCATAACATATACAGTTGTTGAACTACGATGTTGCACTCCTGAAGCTGATAAAACATTGTGTGTCAACTATACTTTAATCAAATAATCAGTATGCTTGTAAACAAAGGCATGCCCTGGTTTCGTAGTATATAAATGAAGGAGAAAAATAATCAAAATAGTTGTTGTGTTCTTGTGACTCTTGACCATAGCCCAGATACAAATACTTTGGAGATAAAGAAAAAAAAATGAAGTCACTGAAGCAGTCTTCTAGTTAACACAGAAATGGACACACACAAAAAATCAATGTATTATAAACTAAAAAAAAGCCTCTCTCTCTCTCTATATATATACATATATGTACACACACACATATATACACACACACATATACATATATACACAACTATACTCAGTTTTAAAAAAAGCACACACACACATATCTCAGTATGATGCTGGTATTTCTTGAGGTACTTCTATTTTTCTTTCCATATCTACTGGTTTTGCACAATGTAAGGACATGCAATTTTGAAAGGGATTAATTTCCTAAAGGGGCCAGTCAGGCATTAAAGGAGGGGGCAGACTTCAAAACTAAGAATACATTTGTGTTAAATGATATTCAGCTTGTGGCTGGCACATAGTAGGCATTTAATAAATATTTGATGAATGAATAAATAAATGAGTGATGAATTCTAGCTTAGACATTTCCCCCCTGTAGGACCCGAGGCTAGCTAGTATTTCATCTGGTTCACGCTGTTTCTTCAATTTATCAAGGTCACTTTGAATTCTGATCTTCTCTTCTGAAGTGTTAGCAACCCCTTCTAACTTAGTGTCATCTGAAAAATACTACCTGTATAAAATGTGTGACTGAGTCAAGCTAGGAATGTCATGTTGGACATTTTCTTAAACTAGAACGCAGCTGGAAAATTATTACACAACCAAAAGCATACTTCATTTCAGTCTTATCAGGCCAACCTTGTCCACATTTGACTGATTTTTTCTGTTATCATCCATAACCGATCACTCAACTTCTTCACTAAATAGAAAATAAGATGCACGACAGAGTCTCATGAAAATTAGAGAACAAGAAAGGTAATAGGAAATAGGTGAAGACATTACAGAAATATCTTGTAAGCATGCTTTATAAATTATACTCTAGTGCATACCTATTGTATATGCCTCAGTAGGCGAGTCTCGACATAAGATGTATAGAAACGATCTACTATAGATAGTCCCATAGGGCAGATGTGAATTCTGTAATATACTCAACACGCCCTCTTTCGAAAATTTGGTAGAAAAGTATCTTACTGCCGAGAGCTTAACTGTCTTCAAGTTTCATAACCAATTCACTGCTTTGTTGTCAAGAAAGCCTTTATGTATGTCAAGTAATAAAAATAATCTCTCATTTTCTTAAACTGAAAGTTGTCTTCTAAAATGCACAGAGGAAAATTTTTATTCTTTTAAAATAAAGATGAATAGAAGATAAGCTACTCCATATATGCGACATGAAAGCAGTAACCGATAATTATCCAGGTAACTTAAAATTCTCTTTTGCTTATTTATTTGATAGATTAGGTAAATTTACCTCTCCTGAGTTTTTATTTGTGGACTCATGTCACCATAGAAACTACTAAGCCATTGTTCAAAAATTGATGGATTGTATCTTCATTTTTATCTTTCCCTTACTGTTAAAGTTAAATTTTCTTCCTGTAATAGAAAAATATAAAGTGCTGTTTACTAATATATCAAATTATTAAAAAAATTTTTTTGTACTCTATAATTTTTCACTTGGGGAAAATAGGACATAGGGAAAAGATAAATATTTCCATGGGATAACTTTTTAAGATAATTCCTTTTGTTTGCATAACAAAGGGGGAAAAATCCTTCTAATAATAAATATCCCACTTCTAAAACATGCTTAAAATTCTGGTAGCGTGATGTGTTTTAATAGCTCAGGACGGCAGTCGCAACACTCTCTTTGATCCATAAGTGGCAGTATGTATTTGTATGAGGAGGTACAGTTGGCAGTGTGAATTCCCAATGTTGATGATGATCTGTATGTCACAGGCTTCATTTCCAACAATGCTATATGCAAATTAGTTATAGCTTCATGCCAGGGTAGAACACCATTCACAGAGTAATTGCTAGCATTTTTCCTGGTCATTCTATACATGGGATGAAAATAATAACCATTTAGGGACCCATTTCTATAAATTAGTAGAATAAAAGCATTATGTTGTACATATTCCTCACATTATTTTTATCACAATTAGAGATGTTTGTTTTTGTTACATATTTAACATATAAAAATGGAATTTTAATATACCTTCAATATTTAATCTACTCTGCAATTTTTAAACACCTAGTGATTTTTACATAGTTTAGGGTTGAGAACTATTTAAAATAAAATACATTCTGCTGCAAATTATTTGAAAGTCTTTAAATGCTATGAAGAAAATGCATGGTGATTAGACGTGGGAGAAATTACTCTTAGTTACTGTGGTAGAACATGGAGCGCAAACATTTAAATTAATTTTTGCTTCAGCTAGAAGTGTTTGCTGTTTTCTGAGCATTTCTTTTGATTTCTACGAGTACAGTATACATGGACGTAAGCATGAATAATGGAAGGGATAATTGTTTCTAATGACAAGAGCTTAAAATTCTTAGCAAGTGGAATTCAGCACCGGATTTTGCAAGTCTATATGAAAAAGGTACTAATAGGTAAATTAGAAACACAAGAATTTTCTATTATAGCATCTGTGGGTTTTCCTCATTCCCTTTAAATTTACTATCATTTTAGAAATGTAGTGGTATGCACTCCTCCTTTTCTGTGTCACATGCAAAACTGAAGCAACGGCTTTCCTCCATACACAAAATGATTTGTAAATGCATTCTGTGAATAAAACACATTAAACGCCATTTACATATAGTATGTTAACACATGTGAAAAATGGTTCACGCAGTACATTAGGAAGGGAATAAACAGAAATGACTCTAAAATGCCTGCTATATTTATAACAATTTAAAAGAGAACAGAGCAATGAATTTCAGGTGCATTGGACTTAATTCAGTGACAATGTTTTGTTTGGAAGCCCTTATTTATTAATTTTTTTTTGAGATCCTCCTTTGCCAATTGCAGTACTAAGCTGCCAAGATTTTCAGAGCTGACCAGGAGGTGGAGAGCTCATGCAAATGAGCTCTTCTCCTCTGCTGGCAGCCCGAAATGACTGATTCAAAGGAACACTTTAAGCCAGAAGATGAGTCTGAGCTGAATATCACCAACCAGAAACCAACCAGTATTCCATGTTAGATGGGAGCTTGTCTTCCAAATACTATTTTACCTTCCAAAATTCACTGACTGTTTTCAGTGATGGAAGAGTTCATTTCCTTTTTCGTCTTTTTTTAACCGAAAATTCCCATACATTAAAAACCCTCTTATCTTTAAATTAAATTTCTAGGCACTTTCTATTTCTCTCAACTTACATAACACCCATTAACAGGAATATATATGTACATCTTTATTCCCAGGCTGTTTGAATTATATATGGCTAAATGTCAGTGTTTAATATTATATTGAATCTGAAAGGAATGTTGAAAAATATACAATGTGTGCAAGCCAAAGTTTTATTAGATTTCTTAGTGTGAACTGGCACATGATGTAATTTTCAGGAATAGTATAACAGGGGTATGTTGAATTGGCGAGATGCAAGTCCAGTAGTATATTATAACATCGTCATTTTACCTCAGATTCTTTTTCGTATATACTTCCGCTTTTGGTAATTTACATAAACATGCATAGTCTATGAATTATGCATAAACCTTATTTTAAATGCAGAGCTTTCAACTCTCACAGTGCACTAGTATACACACCCATTTGATTGGCTCTGCCCTGTTTTCATTACTCGCAATTTCTTGGAACACAAAAGAGGTTGAAAAGGCTGACAGAAATGGACAGTATTTTTTCTTGTGTGTGTGGGAAATATTTGTTTCCTTTTCAAGGCAATTGGTGTTGCAAAGTTTTGCCTGTGATTATTGTTCCTAGTTGTTATTTTTTCCAAGGAAGAATACACTAAAATGTCTGAACCTACAACACAACAATCACAATCAGATACTTTTATTTATTTTTAAAGGATGCTGCAAAATAGCTCTCTATTTGAATAAATCTGAGCACATGGCTGTAATAAAGAAGAAATATAGATTTTAGAGGATATCCCAATTATACTTGAAATAAGTAGGTAATCCTAAAGCATTGATGGAATAGTTAGACATCCCAGAAATTTAAAAATTTTAACACTATAATTGTGTTTATTCAAGTAGAATTGAGTATTCTGATTAATGTATACACATAATAGGTTCTCTGCATATGAGACTTTGTGTGATTACTCTTTTCATCTGAACTTATTTATATGAAGTAATCCATTCAATGATTAAAAAGAGAAAAGAGGTATTGACATTTTTACTTCAATGGCAGTACACTAAATAAAAACCAGTACAGTGGCATGTAGAAAGAATTTTAATCAGAAAATATTTTATCTTTGTTTACTAATCACTCTGTGATTTAGTATTTTAATATTATGAAAATAATAATGCTATGCTTCAAAAGAAAATTTCTATTCTCTCTTTATTAAATTTGCTCCTCATTGTCTTCTTTCATTCATTCCTTCATTTTCTCCTTATACCCCTCTAGGACTTTGTTCCTTTTCTTTTTTTTTTTTTCTCCATAACTTTTCTTTTAATTCCTAGTTTAACTTATTGGTGGACATTATTCATCAATTTATGCCTGATATTATCTTCCTTTTTATTAACTCTTTCTTTTAGCTTATTTTTCCTAACATTTAATGAAGCTTTTATGAGAATTCTTTCTTTTGATAAATTCTCTATTAATGGTACAGGAAAATGGATATTTGGTTTAAGTGAAAAAGGAGAAGTTCATGCTAGAATTACTTTCAGGAGTACTACTTTGAGAACCATAAAATTTTGATTTCATTCTGTTGCAGGGAGTTACCAAGTTCTTCTTTTGTGGGTTATACACTAGAGAGGGACATCTGGAGATTAATGACCAAAAGAAGACTTTGAGGTCATTTTGTCATGATTTTATGCATAGCTTTAACACAGTGAGCATCCATTCGACACCCTGACAGATTCAAATTAGGAAAAGAGGGGTCAAGCTGAAAATTTAGGTTCACATTTAGTGACTAGAACTTAAAGGGATCAGTAGCAAACTCAAAGTAGTGCACATCACATAAGAGAAGGTGAAGCAATTTGCTTTAGCTTTGACTCTGAGAAAGAAAATTACACCTGGCCAAACTTGCTCTGCTGATTTAGAAAATAAGACACAGAAAAGTTGGAGACACATAAGCAGAACTAGTTAATTATGGTATCTTGCTTAAAGAAAGATATTTAACTAAAGTTTAAAATTAAAACTAAAGTCATCTAGCTGGTTAGCTATTATCTGTCTTCCATCTCTTATCTATGTAATCTTTATGATTATATTTGGTAGTAAGCAATACATTTCTATTTAAATAATATATCTTCTTTATATCTTATTTTCTTTAGCTTTACTAAATGAATGTGAATGCTTTTAACTCAGACTACTTAATAGGCTAAAAACACTCAGCGTTTTATAGTCTGATCACAGCAAAAACTTCTTTCATGATTTTATTATTTAGATTTAAATCTTTCATGATTTAGACTCCCTAGAACTATGTAAGTTTGAGTAAAATGCTCATATCCTTTCTGAAATAAGCCTAATGAAATGAGGGTTCTGTAAGCTTGAGGCAGCTTTCCTATATTGGGGTCTTCAGACTTGCTCATAGTGGCCAGTTGGCATAAACTAGTGCAGATATCTCTAACAAAAAAACACCTGGAAGAGTGTTTTTTTAAATTTGGGATTTTATAACAACAGCAAAAAAAAAGTTAAATGGGAATGATGAACTCTATGTCACAAAATGCAACTGTCTATAGCCTAAGACATTTTAAACAAAGATATCAACTTTTAAATAAGTTCATTATAATTACATCTTTTTGCATTATGTTCCACATTAAAAAATCTTAAGCACCCATATCCCACTCTCTAACAACACTTGGGCATCTACAAACTCAAACTCAGCCCCTAAATTTGCTCTTTAAGCTCTTAGATGCATCACATTTCTTTATCCTTATGTTTCCTCATTATTTATCTTTCTTTTGAACCTGGAACCATGTGGTTGTATACCTTATCCACTTTCTCTCATCCATATCTCAGTTATTTGATGTTTCTATTGTTTATTTCACCTGCTCAGCAGAACCACAACTCTGAGTCAATTCTTCAACCAGTCTTCTCTGCTATCCTGGCAGAGTAGTACTGTTAAATCTATCAAATGACCATATATCAGTCCAAATTTAGGTCTGTCCAAATTAATGGACAGACATAATTAATTAATGGTGTCTAAGCTTATCTGGGTCCTTAATGAAGCTCAACAGTCTTTACTCTTTACCCCTGTTTTTTTTTCCATACTTTTCTGACATGTTTTTTCTTGGATTCCTTAAGTTCATACATCTCTTTTCTTCCCTTGTATATTAGTACCCAGCAGGCTTCCATCATTGCCCCTATTTTATTGTTCTTCTCACATGCCTTCTTTGGAAGCTTCCATGAGCCTTCATGGTTTTAACTTCTCCATCTGTACTAAAAACTTCCATTTCTACATCTTCTACCCTATGTTGACCTGAACAGAGTTTTAGATTCGTTTACTCTCAACCCAAAGCATTAATGCAAATCAGATCATGACACAACTGTCTATATCCGCAAGACTTCCCATCTTTATAAAAATTAAGCACAGAATCATTATCTGCCTCTGGGAATTTGCCGTTCCCTTTTCCCTTCTGCTTTGAATACTTATGCCAACAACTCACTGCTTTACTTTACAGTGTTCAAACGACAGTTTTCAGTGATAATTTTCCCTGAACATTTTATTTAAAACCACACTCTTCCCCCCCAAACTTCACAGACTCTCTGCTCATTCCTGCTTTTTCTAAATAGCATGTAGTATCATCTCCATATTTTATTATTTAGCTCCTCTCCCATTTCTTCCCTTACCCAATAGAATATAAGCTCTATAAGATGTCTCTAAACTTACTTAACCTGCTCGAAGCCTTTATTAAATTAGGAATTTTTTGTCTATTTTGTTGAAATATCTCCAGAGAATATTATTGTGCCTGGGAGAAATATGTTGTTTACTAAATAATAGAAAGAATGGAAGGATCATGGACTTGGAATTATAGAGAGTTCACAAATGACATTCAGTAGGTAAGACAAACAAAAAGGGACAAGTGAGTTTCTTCTATTTTGGAGAGGAGGAGGTCAAAGATAACAATGTAGGAAAATCCAGAACACCCCTCCTACCATGGAGACACAAAATCTATACAGCTATATGTGAATCATTTCCTTCTGCAAGATATCTGAAAACTGCTCTCCACAACAAAGGATTAAAGGACAACGTGAAGATGGTTAGGAAAGGCAGAGACAGGATCTCATAAAAATCCCCACCCCCAGTACTAAAACACACAATAGCAAGGAGTGTCTCACCTTCTGGCACTTCTGGAGAAGCAAAGTGTTGGTGTACCACACTGGGACAACAACAACAAAGTTGATGTCTGGGACCCTAAAGTGCTGCGGAAAACTGAAATTCCCCTCTTGGAAGGCTTACATATGATCTCACTCACCCCAAGACCAGAAGAAAAAGAAAAACAGTGTGAACATGCCTAGAATACATGTGAGGGACATTTATTTGCTGATCTGAAGCCATCAGCAGGAAAGACAGGGACAGTTCAGACATCCCCAGGAAATGATGGAGCTCCTGGCTGACACCATCATTGCGCTCTCCATATACCTTACTAACACAGGTGGGCAAGCGCTGATGAGACATCCTCCTGTCATACTGCTGGAATAGGTGGTGGTAAGTGGTCATGGCACTTGCTGAGGCTGGCAGTAGCAGTACTCTCCTGCTCCCTGGCTAAAACAGATAAGCATATATGGTTGCAAAGTTCTCCCACTCCCTAGCTAAAGTTGTGAGCACTGGCAGTTGTGACACTTTTTTACCTCCTGTCTGGGGCTGCTGAGTGCAAGCTGTCTCATCATTTTCCCACTCCCATTCTCCCATTCCTAAATCTGGCATGACTGTGCAGACAAAGCCCTCCTACTGCACTGCTGAAGAGTGTGGGCTTATGCAGTCAAGGCATTTCCCTCATAGACTTTCTGAAGCTGGTGAGCTTGCCCTATCCCCAACACTATCCAGTTATCTTGAAAAGTCAATGGGCACAGGCAAACCATGCACAGGACATCCCGTCATTGCCTGGTCCTGATGGCCAAGAGGGCTGGCATTCCTTAACACCATGAGACTGCAACAATCAGAAAGAATTTTTGGTGGGCACTACATAGACAACAGACTGAGACACAACCCAGTCTCCTTTTGAAAAAGGCCTATTTCCTAAACTGGAGTTTAGCCTGACAGACAGGCTTTAGGTTTCCTATACATCTAGAAACTAAGAAGTTGTTCCCAGGCAACGTAAGCAAGGAGACACCATCCTTGCATCCCCTTGGCCTCACTACAGCCTGATACGACCTTTCACAGAAGGTATGGAGCCCTGATTTTTGCAACTGCTGCTTAGAGGACAGCACCAGATATCCTGGTCTGGAGGCCATCAGGGACTACAATTGTGGCTCCATGGGGTTATAAATATTTGTATCCTTTAAAGGCTGCTGCCTGAGGATGTGGCTTCAAATAAGCCCACAATTAAATGCTAAGTGAGATTCTTCCACTGACTGATCTTGGCATATCTTCAACAATTGGGGACCTATCAATAGTAATTCAGGCAGTTTAAACAATCACAAAGGCCAGAGTGTCAACCAAGAGCTAGGGCAAGATAAATGAGTAGGTTTATCACCTACAGAAGGACATTCCTCCAAGATTGAGAGTGGTGGCTATTTCACCTAATACATAGAATCAAACACAGAGTCAAGTAAAATGAGGAAATAAAGAAATATATTCCAAACAAAAGAAGAAGATAACACCTCAGAAACAGACCTTAGTGATATGGAGAATAGTAATCTACCAAATAAAGAATTAAAATAATGGTCACAGGGGCGCCTGGGTGGCTCAGTTGGTTGAGCGACTGCCTTCGGCTCAGGTCATGATCCTGGAGTCCCGGGATCGAGTCCCACATCGGGCTCCCAGCTCCACGGAGTCTGCTTCTCCCTCTGACCTCGCCTCTCATGCTCTCTCTCACTGTCTCTCTCTCAAATAAATAAATAAATAAAAAATCTAAAAAAAAATAATGGTCACAAAGATGCTAATTAACTTGGGAGAAAAATGGAGGAACACAGCAAGAACTCCAACAAGAACACAGTAATTGGACTAAAAATTACACTAGAAGGATTTAATAGACTGGATGAAGCAGTAGAACAGACCATCAAGCTGTAAGATAAAATAATAGAACTCACACAGAGCTGCAAAAAGAAAAAAAAATTTAAAGATAAACCCAGAGACCTCTGGGAAAACATCATGAGGTATAACTTCTGCATTACAGGCATCCAAGACAGAGAAGAGAGACAGAAAAAGAAGCAGAAGACTTACCTGAAGAAATAATGGCTGAAAACTTTCCTAACCTAGAGAAGTAAACAGACATCCAGGTCCAAGAAACACAGGGTTAAAATTGTTCCAAATGGACACAAAGAGATCCACACCAGGACACATTATAGTTAAAATGTCAAAAGTTAAAGAAACAAAAAGAAAATCTTAAGCAGCAAGAGAAAAACAAATTGTTATTTGCAAAGTAAACCCCACAAAGCTATGAGCAAATCTCCAAGCAGAAAATGTATAAGCCAGAAAGGAGTGGCATGACTATCCAAAGTGCTTAAAGGAAAAAATGCCCAATACTGAATATTCTAACTGGCAATGTTATCATTCAGATTTGAAGAAGAGATAAAGAGTTTTTCAAACAAAAGCTAAAAGAGTTGATTACTACTAAATTGGCTTACAAGAAATATTAAAGGCATTTTTTAAAAAAAGATTTTATTTATTCATTTGACGGAGATCACAGGTAGGCAGAGAGGCAGGCAGAGAGAGAGTAAGGGAAGCAGGCTCCCTGCTG
>PISX010018163.1:0-41288 GCA_004024625.1 Mellivora capensis | reverse complement strand
CGTGGGGGCGACGGGGATGCGGCCTCGCCTTTGCCTGGATGGTGTCTGGGGCCCCACGGGACCCTGCCAGCCGCCATGGGGCCTCCGGTCCGCCCCGGGAGACGCCTGTGGCTGCAGATGTTGGCCCTTCTATGCAGTCGGACCGTTTAGTACCCGTTTCTGTGTGTTGTTTTTTAACTAAATAAAGTCCGAAGAGTTTTGCGTCAAGCTCTTGTTGGAGCCCTTCCTCAGAAAGCTCCGGTTGGTTTGCCTTGTCTTCTTCTGCTCTGGCCCAGAAGTGTCCCGCCAACACTAGCTACCGCAGTCACAGGTGAAGGCCATGGCTTCCGAGCTAACGAGGGTGACCTGTCGGCCCTCCTGCTAGGACTCCTGGGAAGGATCAGGACTGGGTAGAGAACGTGTCCCAGGAAGAGAGGGAAGCAATGCCGGGCAGGATGTTCTTCCCTCCCGCAGCCCCAGCCAGACACCCCAATAACCCAATAAACATCCAGTTGAAATCCCAGGCATGGTTTACGGGACTTCGGACCTAACATCCATAGCACTCACATTCACATTAACTCACGCCACGTGTCCCATGTGCCACAGGCACACGTCAGTATAGAATGTCAGTAAATTGTGCCATGGACATTGCACACCCCCTTCTGTGACTGGTGTTGGAAAGCATCAGTCACTAAGCATGTATTGAGCACCTACTGTGTACCATGCCATGTTCCAGGCATTAGGATAAGTCAACATGCAAAACAGATGGGGAGCTTCCGGGGGTGGGGCTTCTCTCCAGGGAGGGAGACAGATGAGCAAACACGCGGCTGTGGGTGGAGAAGGCAGCGGTTGAGGAGAGTCGGGTGTACAAAGGAGGTGGGGCCTCTTGGAAACAGTGTCCAGGAGACCGGAGGCAACTTCCCCTCACGTCCAGCCTACTTTCCTTGTCTTACACGCTTTGCCCACGTGCTGAGCCCCGTGACCTGTGGGTGGCCCCTGTCCTTCCAGAGGGCCAGGACGCTGGGGTGTGGAAGTGCCCAGCTGGGTGTCAGAGTGCTGTGTGAGACAAGAGCCCCCAGACACTGTTCTCAGCACTGGGGTCATAACACATTTCCAGGCCGCCCTTCTAGAAACGCCTTCCAATAGTGTTTATTTCAAAATAATACATATTCGTTGCTCACAATTTAGAAAACATATGCAAATTAGAGGGAAATTAACATCAGTCACCGAACTCTCAGGGACCGTGCTGTCACTATTTGGCTCGTATCGTTAAGAGCCTTTTCTCTGTGGGTACTTAGAAATTTCGTGGCAGGTTTCTCTCACAGTGTCTGTGTCAGTGTTGAGCGGGAGGAGCAGCTGCGGGTCAGGCAGGAAGGGGAGAGCCAGGGCACTGACATCCCGTGTGGCCAGCACTGTCCCTAGCCCTTCCGGGGTGGGGTCCAGGTGAGGTGGGACCTACCATCTCCCCCGGGCAGGCCCAGAGCCTGGCGGAGGCCCAGTGTCCCCTCTTTTCCCTCATGGTCGGGTCGTGCCCCTGAATCCAGAGTCCATGACTTTCCCGGCGGCCTCAGGGGTGTGTGTGCCGCAGGTGGTCCCTGAGCAGGAAAGGGGCGAGTGCGTGCGGGGGCCCCAGGCCTTCCCCTGGAAGGGCCTGGGGGCCTGGATGGCACGTGCACGCCCTCACTTTGGAGCCGAACACGTCCGCAGACGACCTGACACCGTGGAAAGAGCGGTTTCCAACCAGCTGGGGGCCCCGGCGAGGGCACAGGCTGCGCTGTGGAGGCAGCAAAGACCCCTCCTCGGGGAAGGCTCTTGCACAGCTGTGCGCAGCCGCGGCTGGGTTGGTGTCTGCCGGGGAAGGGCCGGAGCCCCTCTTGGCACTGGGTGGACTCTGTGGCGTCCCGGGTGTGGAGCCTCCTGCCTCCTGGGGCCCTGCCGGCCCTCAGCTCGGGCTCCCCCCGCCCCGCCGCCATCAGCTCCGCGGGGGTCTGCTCCCCGCCCACCCCAGGGGGTCTGTGCCGCGCACCCCCCCTCCCCTGCACCCCCTTCCCAGCGTCTTCGGAGGGTCGGAGCTGTCCTCGGTCAGCAGGCCTGTGCCTTTGTCATAGCCACGTCCCATTCAGAGCGCCTGCCCGAAGGCGGACCCGTGTCCCACCCCAGGGACTGCTGCCCACACACGCCTCCCCACACTACCAGGCACACCTGTGCACACCCACACAACCGAGGTGCGTGAAGGGCAGAGAGCCTCACCCAGCAGAAGATGCCCCCATCCCCCCTCCGGTCTGAGGGCCCCTCTCTTGGGACCAGCTCTGCGGGGGGGACCCGGCCCCACCCATTCAGTGTGCCTGGGCGCGGGGCGGCGGGAAGCTCCGTGGCCACAGAGGATCAAGCCCCCATTTCCGTCCTTCAAACATCGTGGCTGCTCCAGACCCTTTGCTCTTTCATATGAATTTTAGAACCAATTTTTCTAATCTCATAACAAGCTCTCTTAGGAATGACCTCAAATTTTTTTTAAGGATTTTATTTATTTATTTGACAGGCAGAGATCACAAGCAGGCAGAGGCAGGCAGAGCGAGAGGGGGGAAGCAGGTTCCCCGCTGAGCAGAGAGCCCGACTCGGGGCTCGATCCCAGGACCCTGAGATCATGACCTGAGCCGAAGGCAGAGGCTTAACCCGCTGAGCCACCCAGGCACCCTAAATTTTTTTTAATAAAGATTTTATTTTTTTATTTGACAGGGAGAGAGAGATAGCAAGAGAGGGAACACAAGCAGGGGGAGTGGGAGAGGGAGAAGCCAAGCAGAGAGCCCAATGTAGGGCTTGATCCCAGGACCCTGAGATCATGACCTGAGCTGAAGGCAGAGGCTTAACCCACTGAGCCACCCAGGCGCCCATGACCTCGAATTTTATTAATTTCAGGTCAGTGGGTATCTTTGGGTCCCCCCTTCATGCAGGGGTCTGGGAAACGCAGTTGCCCAGCCATGCCCATAGATGCTGGGGCCCAGCTGGATGGCTCTGCCAAGGAAAGCTTCGTCCAGAGACTGATGGGCGTGGCCGTGGCTCCGAGCAGTGGCCCACGTGGCTGTCTGACTTCGTGCCAGTGAATCCTCATGGGGACAAGCAGCTGCAGGCAAAGGCCAACAACTGCTCAGAAGTTTGCCTCTGACTTGTACACAGGACCCTGCATGGTGACAGAGCCCACGACGGAGCCGGGGCCGGGGGCAGTTGGCAGCTCACGGGAACGAGGCAGGTGAGAAACAGAACCAGAGCCGAGAGGGGGAGGCCGGCAGCACGTTCTCAGGGCATGGAGGGCGTTCCCCGGCTGCCAGGAGTCGTGTCAAGAGGGGAGGCCAAGCTCGTCATCACCACAGCCCCTTGGAGGAGGCGATCGGCTGCTCCTGTTGGGCTTCTGTCCTGAAGCCACACTCATGACCTGGAAAACGAGGAACCAGGGTGTCTCTCATGGCTGAGTCATTTGACAAAGGTGGGAAACAGGCCCTCGGCCCCACCTTCGCCGCCGGGCCTCTCCAGAGAGCCGGCCGTAGAAGCTTGGCTCCCCATGCAGGGTTCACCGGCTGCCTTTGTCAACAGTGCAGTGGGAGTGGACAAGAGCATATTTTCTTTGATTTTCTTTGCATAAAGAAGTTCTGGAAGGATCCAGAAGGACACTATAGAAGAACATGACCACATTCCTCGTCACTCCCTGCCTGTGCAGACGACTTAATTGCTGGTCCAAACCCCATTCCAAGAAGAATAAAACTCTCCCCTATGGTCCCTAAAGTAACCTAAGAAGGGCCTCTGAGGCCCCCAGAGTCCCTTTAAGGTGGGCTGTGTCTCCCGTCCTGGGGGACAGTCAGGAGGGACCAGTGAGTCTGGGCCTTATGCAAAGCAGGGGGCCAGGAGAAGTCCGGGGTCCTGGGGGAAAGCAAAGAGGTCCTTTCCTGAGGGGGTTTTGTTAACCTTAAAAATAAAGTAGCTAGTTACTTTACCAGCAAAACGAGTTTATTCAGGAACACTAGAAGAAGTATGGTTCAGGCGAGGTGAGGGACCGTAGGAAATTTCTCGACATCACAGACACCATTTTCCTTTTTATTTTATTTTATTTTATTTATTTATTTATCTGACAGACAGATCACAGGTCGGCAGAGAGGCAGGCAGAGAGAGAGGAGGAAGCAGGCTCCCCGCTGAGCAGAGAGCCCGACGCGGGGCTCGATCCCAGGACCCTGAGATCATGACCTGAGCCCAAGGCAGAGGCTTTAACCCACTGAGCCACCTAGGCGGCCCCTGATGTTTTCAACTGTCATGTGTGTCTCCGTTTAAATGGGCTTCTCGGGCCGGTGTAAAGCAGTTTTGTTTTCTTAGCAGAGAAGACATCCTCTGTATAATTACAAGGAAATTCATTTCGTTCCTTGGCTGCCTGGACAAACAGTGCTATTTCTAGACTTCTAGCAGACTCTCTTAGCAAAGTACAACCTGTGATATTTCGAAAATCTTTGAATGGTCACAGCATGGTGACGGCTTTGAGCCTGCCAGCTCGGTCCGTCCGAGGCCACCAGGGGCCCCGCCCGCAGACGACAGACGTCCAGCAGCGCCAGAGACGCCGACCTCTGGTGTCAGAACGCAAGCCTTTCCGGTGGCCAGCAGGCGGACTCAGACTTTGTGTCTCTCCTTACACCAAGACAAAAACCTTCCTGCGCGTCACCCTCCCCCCTTCCCCCTGCGGCTGGTCTGCCCCTCAGCTCTCACCCTGCCCCCGGACTTTCGAAGCCCTTTGCAAGCTGTGTGGGCGCCACACCTCACCGGCTCACCTAAGGACGGTCCCTCAGAGGCTAGAGGGAGGTGTGGACCTTCGCTCCTGAGAGAGAGGCCTGGCCAGGGGCGAGGAATCACGTCGCATGAGGGAATTTCCACTCTCGCCGGCTCGTAGCTGGCACGGGAGGGTGTGGGGGCAGCGGGCATGGGTCCGGGGTGGGGCGGCCTTCCCTTCTCTGGAGCCAAGCTGGTGAGGGGTTGGAGGGCCCTGGACGGAGCAGCCGGCCCACAAGGAGCCCCGCCTTCCGCCCCACGCACCCTGACACGCCTCTGGGACGGTGCAAGACCGTCAGAGGGTGACCGGGCGGTGGTGGGAGGGCGGTTTGCGCTCTTGTCCTTTCCCAGGTCAGGCCTTCCATCGCAGGTTCCAAAGGAGCGGAGCCTCGTGGGTGCGCCCAGAGGGCAGAGTCAGCCTGGCCATCAGCTTCCTGCTGTCCCCACTGTCCTGCAAGCCCATCAGGCAGCCCCCAATGGCACCCAGCTTCCTGGAAGCTCAGGGCTGGTCCAGTGGATGGCTGTCTGTCCATCAGGATGTCTGGGACCCTCGGTCCTTAAATCAGAAGGAGTTGGAAACATCCTTGCTCATAGGAGGATATTCTCACCCAGGAATTTCCTCTCCCACTTTTAGGGGGAAGGAGGAGCATCCCCCGCCCCCAGGAGCCACGCGCCGACCACGCCTGCAGCCAGGCCCTCTCGGGCGAGTGAATGACCCTTCCCAGTTTCCTCCTAAACCCTAATCCAGTGGACCTTCCCTTTCTCTCCAGACTTGCCTGTCTGGAAGGAAGCCTGCAGGCTGGCAGCTAACCCCACACCCCCCCAACCCCACCCCCCGCACAGCCTGGGCCTTTCCACCCTCTGCTCTGCAACCCATCCCTGGTGGTGCCAATCCCAGTGCAATGTTCTCCATCAGGTGTCTCCAAGCAGCAGTCCAACCCCGCGGCTCTCTCAGCTCTGACCCTGGCTGCGGGTCTCCCTCCCTCCCTCCCTCCTGCCAGCACATCCAGGCTCAGGCTGCAGGACTTGGGGACCACCCAGGGAGGCCACGACCTCCGAATCTGCCCCCGCGGCCAAGGACTGCCTGCACCTTCCCAGGGCCCCTTCCGACCATCTGGCCTTGGGGAGCACTCCCTGTTCTGGACAGCCACCCAGTCAGTCTCAAGCCCAATGGCCCCAGGCCTGTTTGGTCCAGCTGTGGGCCAGGAGGGGAGGTCAGAGGTCAAATGAAAAATAAACCATCTGTGGGATGGACAGAAAGGGGAGTGCCAATAGGTGTCCCTTTGTTCCTAAAATGTCCTGGAGCTGAGGGTTCCTCTGCTCAGCCCTAGGGAAATCCTTTCCCCAATTTGCGTCCTCCCCACCCCCAGCAACCTCCTATTCAAGGCTGAGTAAGTCTTGGGGGGAGGGTGTCAGGTCCACCCAGGAGTCACCTGGGAATGCCTTGGAGTCCCCACCCTGTCCTCAGCCAGGAGAGGCCCCCCCCCACCCCCGGGCCCTCCCCTGAGACAGGCTGAAAGTCAGGATGGCCTTCAAGGATCCCGCATGTGCACTCAGCCCAGGGCGATCCCAGCCTGTCCCCACCACCCACACGCTACCCAGTCAGCCCGAGGACTCCCTCTGCTCTCCTTCTCCGCAGTCAATGCACCTCTCTCTGATGCAATAAAAATTGCAGTTTATTCTTAAAGAACGTGGTCCTCCCAGATTACTGAAGTACACGTCCACGGCAGAAATTCTGGAGGACAAAGAAAAAGTACAAGAACCTGCAAAAACCCGCCGTTCCCTGACTCAGAGTTAATTTCTGGTAACATTTCACGCCTGTCAAGCTTTTCAGGAAATACGCCTTTGAGTGTTTGTTTATTTATTTATTTTTATGTTTGTGTGTTTTCAGATTGGACCAGGGCTCCCGGGTGGCGCTGTGTATTGAGTGTCTGACTCTTGATTTAGACTCGGGTCATGACCTCAGGGTCGTGGGATCGAGCCCCGTGATGGGCTCTGCGCTCAGTGAGGCGTCTGCTGGACCGTTCTCCCTCCCCTCCTCCCTCTGCCTCTGCCCCTCCTCCCACTCCTGCTCTCTTTCTCTCTCACACACGAATGAATGAATAAATAGATTGAAATGAAATGGGACCAGGCTGGTGCTGTCTGTCCCGCCTGGGTGTGGCCGCCGGGAGCTGCCGAGCCCAGATGCCATCACCCGACACGCCCTGGCTTCCGCGCAGCCCTCGGGGTCCACACCAGATAGTCTGTGTGACGTTCTTGCAGCCGCTGTTGGGACCCTCGGGTGGTCCAAGAGGTGCCTCTCTGGGTCATGCCCGGTGGGTCTCTGGAGAAGTCTCCAGCCCCCTACCCAACCTGTGGCATCCCTGAGGCGACCCCTCCAAGAAGCCCCTGGAGAAGGTCTGTCTCCGTGGTCCCCAGCTAAGGCGTTTCCCTTTGTGCGAACTCTCATCTGGAGATGCCTCTCGAAACCCCCCTCTTCCCACAGGGCTCCTGGGGAGGAGAGGCTCCCGAGAAGGCCTTTGGGTCCAAAGGAGCCGCTGTCCTTCATCCTGGCCCGAGGACCTTGGGGACACTGGCCCTGGCCTGCCCTCTGGTTGGGTTGGGGTTAGAGTCTCCCCAGGGAAGTGTCTTAATTCTGGGGTAATTCTAGGAATCGGAGGCCAACCGCTGAAGGGAGAGGACAGGTGTGGGGCCCCTCGTGCCAGTGCCCAGGTGTGTCTGGAGCGCTGGGACAGACTCAGGGGTAGGGGGAGGAGGGCTTCAGAGTGAAAGCTGCCTCTGCTCCGTGTTTGGAAATCCCCAAGCTATCTGATCCCAGATGCTGGTCCCGTGGGACTTCCTGGGGTTGGGGTTAGGGTTAGGGTTAAGGCAAGTCTCCCTAGGCTGGCGCTGCTCGGCCCTCCACAACTGTCTGCCTGGTGAGCAGCAGCCCCAACTCTGTTGGAACAGAGCAGTTAAAACACCAACAAACGAGGGGCGCCTGGGTGGCTCAGTCAGTGAGGCGTCTGCCTTCGGCTCAGGTCATGATCCAGGGTCCTGGAAATGAAGCCCCGCGTTGGGTCCCCTGCTCAGCGGGGAGTCTGCTTCTCCCTCTCCCTCTGCTGCTCCCCCTGCTTCTGCTCTCTCTCTATCCCTCAGTCAAATGAATAAAAAAAAATTTTTAAAAAATGGTGAGGTAACGTCCACTTACCAGAGATGCACCTAATGCTTGTAGACACACAGAAGCTGAAAGGGAAAATCTGGAAAAGGATCAGGAATATTCTAAGGAAAGGGAGCTGTTGTTGCGCACTGACAGCGGACTAAACAGCCGGAAATGTGTTGGACGGTCAAGGTGCGGAGGGTCACGAACAATAAAGGCTCAACTCAGCAAGAACACACACCAGTTTAGAATCTGCGTCTAATAAAATTGCTTCCAAATATACCATTGAAGAACGCTAGAGCTCCAGGGAAATCAACAAGCCCCCATCACACTGAGGGGCTCCAGCCCAGCCCTCTCGATTACCAATAGTTCAAGCCGGTCAAAATCGGCAAGTACGGAAGCGAACACGCTTCCCCACTGGCCCCCTTGGCATGAGGGGCACGGCCAGGGAACGTGAGTACATCTCAGGACACACGAGGCGTTCCCAAGAGTTGATCGGTTGAGCTATGCCCAAAACCGCTGCGAGGTTCGGAGAAGGGGAACCAGACGATGAATGAAGTTAGAATGGGGTCGCCCGCTGGGAGCAAAAAGGTGACCAGACAGCCATGGGGAGTGTGAGAACATGCTGCTGACCAGCATTTCAGTCTGATAGGAAATCACAACTGAAACCACAAATTCCAGAAACCCAAAGAAAGAAAGCGAAACCCCACACATCACGTGATGCAGCAGAGGCTGCGATCCAAGGAAAGGTAGGGGACGGGGCAGCCTACAGAGAGGGAGAAACGGGACAGTCCCAAAGGCCACTTTGGAAGGAGCCGAGCGCCTGTCCGAGGACCAGATCCCAGGACTGTAGGAAAACGGAAAGGGTCCAGGAGCGCCTGGGGGGCTCAGTCCTTTGGGCATCGGACTCTTGCTCTCAGCTCAGGTCGCGATCTCAGGGTCATGATTCAAGCCCTGCATTGGGCTCTGCGCAGGGCATGGAGCCTGTTTGAAAAATAAAGAAGTAAAAAGATTAAAAAAAAAAAAGAAATGGGAAGGATACACACATGGGATATGTATGTGTTTGTACACACACAGAACATTTCTAGAAAGTTACGAGGAGGTGTCCACAAGCGTGTCCTCTGGAGAAAGGAGTCTCCGTGAGACACACGGGCACCTCTCATTGTTCCTTCCTGGAACATTTAAGTGGTTTCATAAGGTTTCTGCACGACTTCCAAAATAAACAAACTTGTTTCATTTTCAGGATGCACAGGGATAAAACAGTCTCAGCCCTCAGCTGACGCTCAAGGTCCCTCACACTTTGGGACCCTCCTACACTCCCACCTGAAGAGCCCTGTGCCTCAGGGTCTTGGTGGCCACCAGCTGCTGCCCAGGAGCCCCTGCTGAGCTGAGGGACCCTGGGCAATGCTGGATGTGATGGGAAGGAAGGATGTGATGGATGTGACTTGGGAAGTGGCCTCAGGGATGAGCCCCTCCTTCCGGCCCAGGGGCAGTGCCTGGGGGGCTCGGTTGGGGGGAGGCACAGGGGACTGGGGCAGGCTGGGTGATCATTTGCGGGGCCTCCCTCAAGAACTTCATTGGGCTCTGGGTGGGGGCAGGGGGTTCCGGCCTCTGTCCCCCCAGGGAAGTGCCATCGTCCTGTGAGCATGACCAGCTCTGGGCCTTCTCTGTCCACCAGACAAGTGTTCCTCCTTTGGAACATCTCTCTGCCTGCAGGCCAGATCCTTGCACAGCCCCTCTGTGAGGACAAGTGGGCTGGTCAGTGGGGAGCGGCAGTGAGGGCAGAAAGCCCAGCTCCTACTCCGGTCTGAACTAATGGAAGCTGGGCCCAGCCCAGCTGGCCTTGGAAAGCTGGGTGGGGCCAGGGCAACACCAAGAACAACACCTGGACGCCAGCCAAACCTTGCTCCCTCTCCGAGGACTTAAGGAGGAAGTTTCTTCTTCGTGATTTTTGTAAGAACCACGTGTGCACGTGAGCGATGAGCAAAACCCTCACACCCAAGCTGCTCTTTGGCTCTGATCTCGTACAGGTGCCCCTCGGGGACGGGTCTTCCCGCCACGCAGGACCCTTCTGGGGACAAGTTAGGAGGAGGGCCGTGGCCGAGGGCTCATGAAGAGAGTTTGACCTTCTCCCCGCGGGCCGCCCCTGCTCCCTCCTGCCCGCAGCCCAGGCCCACCTCCAGATGTAGTGGGGCGCGTGAGACGACTCTGGGCCTTCCCGCGCTCCTGTGGGGTCTCAGCGGACACGGCTGGCCCCACGCGAGCGAGCACACACCAACGAGGGCCGCAGGTTCCCCTGGTCCCTGCGGGGACGCCGACCCACCCACCCCAAAGGAGCAACTGGTCAGCTTTCCTGGAAGAATGGAAGAACGCCCCTGCTGTTTTCCTGTTTTCTTTAGGAGGAACGTCTAATGAAGTGTTCTCTCTCTCTCTTTTTTTATTTATTTTTTTTTCAGTGTTCAAGGCTCAGTGTTCATGCACCACACCCCGTGCCCCACGCTAGTGGAGTGTTTTTAAACAAAGACACGGTGAAGAACTACCAAGAAAGTCATGAACCTCTTCTGTGAACCCAGGGCGGTTCCCAGGACTCCAGACTTCCCCGAACTCGGGGTTTCCTTCCCGGCGGCGCGGGGTCCCGGGGCCTCACTCCCGCCGCCTCCGCCCGGCCCCGCCCAGCCCGGGCGCCCGACTGTCCTCCCCGCCTCGGCGCGCAAACGGGGCCTGGAGCAGCGGCGCGCGGAGCCGGAGCCGGGGCGCAGGTGAGCGCGCGCAGGGGTGGGGACGCAGGGGACGCACGACCGCCGGCGACGTGGCGGGGGCTTGCGCGGTCCAAGGGCTCCATGAGCGGGGATGGAGCCCCCGGGGCGCTGCGCTGACCCGCGCCCGCAGACGTGCGGCCCCGAGGGCCCCGCCAGAGTCCGCGCGCCAGGGGGCAGCGGGCAGAGGGTGCGCGCGGCTGGGGAGGAGAAGGGACAGAGGCCGCAAGTCGCACTGGGGACGCGCCTCTTCGCGGGGCCCACTCTTGAGAGGGCAGGGAGGTCGCATCTCGGGGTCCCGCAGACTCACACTCACTTTCGTGGACTCACACCCAGGATACGCGCACACTCGCTCACACGCCCCCATAAAAGAGAAATGAGCCGCCTGAGACTTCCCCAACCGGAAGGGGACCCCGGGCCTGCAAGCCAGGAGAGGAGCCAGAATTTTTCAGCTGCCCCTTCTCATGCTTCCCTTGGATTCGGTTTGGCAGCGATCTCCCACTTCCGTGCACCACGGGCGTCTGGTTAATGAGCTGCGGGCGGCATGGAAACCACTTCCCGGCTGGGCCTGTGGGTAGAGGAGCCCAAGCCCCTGGGAGGTCTGCTGTCCGGGGACTGTGACGGTGGGGTGGGGTGGGGAGATGTGCTTTTGGCCCCAGGGCCCAGGGGTTATAGTGGGGAAGAGGGTTCTTGGAGCAGGTGGCTTGGGAGACAGGAAGTCTGTGCCCGCCAGTCCCCAGGCCTGGAGGACTTTACTGGCCCACAGGGGACCCCTCCCAGCCACAGCAGCAGGGCCCATGACAGCAGGGGGCCGGGGGGTGGGGCAGCCGCACCCTGGCTGGGGCGCTTCCCCTACTCCTGCTCAGGCTGGGATCCAGAGCCCTTGCGGGCCCCACCTGTCTTCTGGAGGTGCTCGGTCACAGCGCAGGTGAGAGGCTCAGCCCGCCTGACCTCGTGCACAGGCTCGTGATCCCCCGCCGCAGGGGAGAGAGCGGCCCACTCCCTCAGCTTTCCCTTTTCCCAAACCTGGACAGGCACTCTCCAGATCATGTTGAGTTTTAGAATATGGGTGAGGTTTAGTCGGGTGAGGTCCAGAGCGGACGACTAAGAAAGAATTCTTGAGACGTCTTTGGTGCAGAATGGTGGTTTATTAAAGCCGGGGGACAGGACCTGTGGGCAGGAAGAGCTGCTGCCCCGGGGTGTGAGGGGCGGCAGGTTATGGGGTTAGGGGAGGTAAGGAAAAAGGGAGGTTTCAGTAGAACTTTCATATGCTAAAGACCTACTGGATGCGGTACTGGAGGCCTGGCCCTTGCCCAGGTCGTTATTCCCTTCTTAGCAAGGTACGAACATTAAGATGGCTGGGAGATTCCTAAGGAATGTCACGTATGTCCCACCCAGGAGGCTGCGGGGCTCAGCTTCTGCTTTGTCCTCAGCCACCCTCTGTCCCCTCATCACTGTCACGGACCCCAGAACCTGTGAGTTGCCCTTGGTCGGGGACCCAGATGCCGGCTGTGTCACTCCCTCCGCGGCAGGCAGGCGCTCACGGGGCGAAGCCTGCACCGCGTTTGTCCGCCTGCAGCTCGAGCCCGGCCCCCGCCCTCCTGCTCCACACCAAGCTGCTGTCTTCTCACCTGTCCCTGTCCCCACCACGTCCCGGTCTCCCTCCCTCTGGTTTTCCTCTCCTTTGCTGTGTTGGGCAGTGAGACAGTTCAGGCAGGGGAGTGAAGCCGCCACAATTAAAAGACACACTTGATGTCGATAAAGGAGGCATTCTTCACACACATGTACGTCCCCGATCCTGCACGGAACATGGGCTGCACGCACCTGGGTGTCTGCGCCGTGCCTGGCAAGCCCAGAGAGGAGCCTGCGTCACCAGAGGGAATTTTCTCCTAGCAGATTCCCCAGAACAGCCCAACGCCTGCTGGCTTGGGGGGGGGTCAGCCAGGGCTGGGGGCAGGTGGACACAGCCACGGCTGGGAGGGAGGAGCTTGGCTCAGTACCGGCAGCCACCCTCAGGGGCCTCCAGGACCCAGGCACTGAGGTCTGGAGGCCCAGCTGGCCTCCCCAGCAATGACCTTTGCTGGCCGGGGGTCCAGCTCTCGTACTGGGTAAGGGCTGCCACCCAGAGATGGCCCGGACTGGGTTCTGTTCCTCACAAGACAAATAAATGGGCAGAGTGGGCACACCAGGGGGCAGGACTTAGAAATTGCATATTCTGTGGGACCTCTGCTGCCTTCAGCTCTGTGCCCCTAGAGTGGCCGCCTGTGACTTATGGTCAAAAGTGCAAAGTCCCCGGAACCACATCCAAACGGGACTCACACGACCTCTGGGCCTCCCAGTAAAGATGGGATTCCCCAGACCTGGGAGCAGGAGTATCAGGAGAGCCAGAACGGCGCCGTCAACAGTGAGGGCGGACCCCACCTGGCTCCCTGACCTGCCCTCTGGTCTCTGGGCTGTTCCAAGGGGGACAACTGAGCCAGGGATGTCCGCATAGATGAGCCCGAGGTTCAGCATTGGCACCCATGCCGCCTGCCCAGCGGAGGTCCACGCCCCGATCCAAAAGGAGGACCACTAGTCAGTGGTAAAAGCCAGGTGGTACCCAGGACAGCTGTGGGAGTGCCCAAGGGCTCAGGGCGGCAGGACGTGCAAGAGGACATTGGAAGCTTCCCAGTCTCTAGTCCGGATCCCCCATCTCGGGTCCAGTTCTTTTTCTTTTTAACTTTTTTTTTAAACATTTTATTTATTTATTTGAGAGAGAGACAGTGAGAGAGAGCATGGACGAGGAGAAGGTCAGAGGGAGAAGCAGACTCCCTGCGGAGCCGGGAATCCGATGCGGGACTCGATCCCGGGACTCCAGGATCATGACCTGAGCTGAAGGCAGTCGCTCAACCAACTGAGCCACCCAGGTGCCCCTTAGCTTTTTTTTTTAAATCGGCTCCACACCCGATCTGGGGCTTGAACTCAGGGCCCTGAGGTGCATGCTCTACTGACCGCCACCCAGAGCCACAGGGACTGTGATGGAGGGCGTGACGCCAGCCCAAGGTGGGCAGGTTTGGAAGTGAAAAGGGGTGCAACCCAGGTAGCCCCTTATCCTAAGTGTGGAACCAGGGGATCTCACCAAGAGGCGGGACCTCCCCCAACATAAGGGAAGTGTGGAGAGCGGCTGAGAGAGGCTGTGAGTGAGGGGAGGGCTGTCAGAGCCCGGAGGAAGGTTCAGAGGAGGAGGAGGCTTTGGGCAGCAGGAAGAGAAGCCTGGAGCTCCACCCAGTGCCCATCCCGGGGCCCATGCCTTCCGTGGGCACAACATCCGGCCTGCCTTGGAGGACACAGCAGGAGCTGACCAGGGGCTACAGGAAGACGCCGGTGGTGGTAGGACGTCCGGGATGCTTCCTGGTTTGTTGTGTAGACAGTTCAGAGCACATTAGAAAAACATACACAGAGGGATGCCTGGGTGGCTCAGCTGGTTGGGCGGCTGCCTTCGGCTCAGGTCGTGATCCCATCGGCCTGGGATCGAGTCCCACATCGGGCTCCTTGCTCGGCAGGGAGCCTGCTTCTCCCTCTGCCTCTGCCTGCCACTCTGTCTGCCTGTGCTCGCTCGCTCTCTCTCCCTTCTCTCTGACAAATAAATAAAGTCTTGAAAAAAAAAAGAAAGAAAAAAGAAAAACATACATAGAAACAGCACATCTAACCATCGCTGTAGATGCGTATTTCTTTTTTTTTAATTAATTAATTTATTTGACAGAGACAGAGATCACACGTAGGCAGAGAGGCAGGCAGGGAGGGAGGAAGGGAAGCATGCTCCCTGCTGAGCAGAGAGCCCGATGCGGGGCTCCATCCCAGGACCCTGAGATCATGACCCAAGCTGAAGGCAGAGGCTTTAACCCACTGAGCCACCCAGGCGCCCCATAGATGTGTATTTCTTAAGGTGAGGTCAGAGTAGATAATAAGATTTTAAAAATTAGTCAATGTAAAGTAATTGTTAGGGTTGGGGGATGCATGGTGTGTTAGAAACTGCAGAGGCTGGTGGAGCCCATGAGGCTGGGGGGGCCTATGAGGCTGGCGGGGCCGGCCCCCACTGGTATGCTTCCCTCAGCAGGCAGATGAAAACCTGAGAGCAGAGGATGACTAGGCCAGGACCGCCTGGGGCTCGGGGCACCCGACGCCCCATCTCCTCCAGCGGGCTGTGCCCTGGATGAGGACGGCCAGTATCTCCCACACCAGCTGCCTCATGTGACAGAGGCGAGGCTGCCTGCCTTTCACTTTCCTTTTGCTGGTTAGCACACCACATCCTCTCCAGGTCCCACCGGTCAGGTCAGCACGTGTGACATGCACACACCTTCATGGCGGTGACCAGCTCTCCGTGTAGCCCGGTCCAAGGGAGGAGCAGAGGGGGCCCTGGCGGGGAGGCCGCTCAGGTCCCTGGGGCTGAGCACCCGCCATGCACGTGGGTGGCACGGGGTCCGGGAGCTGGCGGGGATCCCAGAGGACCATGCAGAGACGGCCCTGGCTCTGCGTGGAGTGAGGCCCTGGTGCAGGATTGTGAAATAGCCCATTCGTGTATTTATTCTCAGTCAGCATCCCGGACGGTTTCCCTGGAACTCGAAACATGGCTCCAAGTTTATGGAGAAAGAGAGACACCCGGCAGCGGGCAGGACAAGGCCTGATGAGGGAGGTTTCAGGGGGAAGGGCTCTGGATAGTGCAGACTGTGGGTACCTCCTGCCGTTCCCTCTAAGTCCCAAGGTCGCGCCTGACCAGTGCAGTGGAAGTACCCGCACGTCTGGATGGAGGGCGCTGCACCCCGTCCGCTGGGCATGCGGTGCGCACCGGGCCACCAGCGGGAGGCTCTGCTGCTCCCTCAGCGCCCGGGTCCAGCGGCTGGCCGCCCAGGGGCATTCTGGTTCCTGTGGGAATCCTGCCCACCGTGCTGGGGACACCTGCCCCCTAGTTCCGTGCACCTTCACCTCTCATGCAGGGCCGGAGCCTGGGTCAGCGCCTGGCCTCCCTGGAGGGTGCTCTCACCTCCAGCAGAGGAGAGCTTGGCCTGCCTCCCCCCGCCCCGAGACTGGGGCACCCTGGCCCACATAGCAGCGCTGGGGAAGCGTGGGCACCCGAGGCGGCGCTGAGCTTGGCCAGGGGCAGCAGAGAAGAGAAAGGTGCACCGATGCCCGAGAGGAGACCACGCTGGGGGAAGCTCTGGCCCCCGTCACAGGGGGGCGACCCCGGGAAGCTCAGCAAGGACCCGAGGGAACTCCAGAGGCCCCTGCGGACTGTTCTCGAGGCAAGAGGACAGAAATACCTTGGGGCCTGCCTAGGGTTTCCTCCACGGCCGGGCCAAGGCCAGACGCCACAGACGGGGCTGGCGCTCAGCTCACATGGTGACCCGCGACCCGAATCGGGGAGGCCGGTGCCCGCACAGAGCTCTCCCTCAAGCTGGCACAGAGGGCTCTGGCCGCGGGCCCAGGAGAGACCACCGGGATCAGCATGGGTGCCTGGGGGCCAAGGGGCACCATCGTGTGCTTTCCCATTTCAGAAGATTTCTGTCGGAGGTGAAAGAAAGAAAAAAAATGTGTGTCTTCTAATTTAAGCAAAGTTATTTTGTAATAATGTTTGGGAATAGCAGAGCAGATCCTATCTGAGGTGCCAGGAAAAGACCCAGCACAGAAAGTTTCGATTCCTCTTCCTAGAACCTTCCATCCACATAAGCAACATCTAATGGTAAGGAGCTGTGCGTGCCTGATCTTGGCGATTGCTGACGGGCATCGAAACCAGCGAGGCTGCCCCGGGATGCCTCCAGCTGTGGAACATCCGCGTCTTCTGTGTTATTTGGAGCGGATTCATTCCGGCGGGACCCGGGCCAACGCCCCTCCCCACCCATCAGCAAATTCTGGTTTGAAAAAGAAAATTGATGTTGGTTACGCTAATAATATTCTCGTGGGGAAACAAACCTGTAGGGAAAGAGAAACAGAGCAGAGGGGAGAGCCTGCCTTCCCGGGGTGAACACAGCTGACAAGGCTACTTTGGGAGTGGCGGCGTCCCGGGCGAGTCGCCACGGTTAGCAGCGGGATGGACGGGACGGGGGTGCCACGCGTGGGATGTCTTGGGCGCAGCCCACTTTCTTGGAAGAAAGCAGCGTGGACCCTGTCATGCGACGCTTGCAAAATGGCCTTGAGGGGATTCGTGATTCGCACGTGGAGCTCCAGTTCGGTGCCTGTGGACGCCCCGCGGTCTGGGGTCTGGAAAAGGACACCTGAAAACAGCAACCGAGTAACACTTCACTTAACAAAACCGTGACTTTCAAAGAAAACACGGATGACATAAACATGTAGTCTTGTTGCTCCAGAAAGAGTCCAAGGAGAAACGTTGGAGCAGGAGCACGTTTGCCTTGCGGGTGACAGTTTGTTTCTCTAAAACACGAGTCTTACAGCCCCGTAAGGAGGAGACGCTCTACCCCAGAAACGTAGGCAGACTTTGCGAAGGCAGCGGCACACGGCCCCCCGATATAGTAGGTGGGACCCGACTAGTAGCTTCCTGAGATGCCAGGCACATACAGCACATCAGCCAAAACCCTCAGCTGCGGGGACTCGGGGTCTGTGGCCCTGGGAGAAGGGGCACACACCCACACACGGGCCACTTGGCTCAGCACAGGTTCTCGCCCCCGGGAGCCCAGAGCCCTGCGTGGACTGAGAGAAGGAAAGCCTGGTCGAATGTCCGTCCTTCTGTCTGTCCCTCCTTACCTGTCTCTGTGGAGGACCAGCCAGCTCGGGCCAGCCCTGAACCCATGGGCACAGCCTGTGCGAGGGTCCCCTTCCTCCCCTCCCCGGGAGGGTGGCCGCCCAGCCAGAGCCCCTTGGGCTGGAGCCCAGGAGCCCAGGAAGTGGTTTGCCCTTAACATTGTTGAAACTCTCCCCACCTCAAATTAGATGTTTCTTTCAAAAGCTGGATCTGGCCGTTTTCCTTTCTTAGTGGTTGTGCAGGGCAGGGCAGGCCTTCTCTCGCTGCTCCAAGGCCCCCAGATCAGCGTGTTTTCACAGAAGACCCACCGTGAACCCCGGGGCTGGCCGGTGGGGTCAAGGTGGCAGGACACGCCTGCCTGCTCAGGCCCCCGGGGGTCTGGGGAGCTCCGCGCAGCAGCACGGAAGGGGGTGCTCTGTGGCCCTGGTGGGGCTGGGGTCATTCCTCCCAGCCCGACTCCCCCGACTGGGGCCAGGACTGGGCCTGGTCACCAGTGGCCCCAAGTGTCTGGAGGCCATTAAGTTCAAAGTTCCCAGTGCCCCTGGCCCTGGTGCCCCATTCCCCCCAAACAGCTGAATTCAGGAAAAGCTGCGGAGGCACGAGAAAGCCCAGGGATTGCCAGGGGCCCGGAGAAGGGCATGAGCAGCTGGAGCACAGGGCTTGGGGACAGCTCTGTCAGGGACACAACGATGGGTGCCAGCATTTGTCCAAACGGCCCTTCCGTTCGACCCACGAGTGAGCCGTGCGGCATGCGAAGCACGGACTTCGGGCAACGCCCGCGCGTGTGTGCCGGCTCACGGACCGCGACACAAGTGCCCCGGAGTGACGCGTGTGCCGCCACAGCGCTCCCACGTGTCGACTCTGCGCTTCCTGCCCAATTTTCCCGTAAATCTAAAACTGCCCAAAGACAAAACAAAAAGTCTATTATTATTATTTTTTTAATCAAAAGATCAAGAAATGGTCTGGCAAGCAATTTTAAAATACTTTTAAATAAGGGCGGCCAGCTGGCTCAGCGGCCGGGAGGCTATGAGTTCAAGCCCCACGCTGGGGAAGAGTTGATTTAAAAATAAAATCTTAAAAATAAATATATAAAATAAAATACTTTCAAATAACGTAATCAGAAAAAAAAAAGTCACATTAACAAAGGTCAAGAGGGTCGCAGAAGCCCGCGGGGGGCGCTTGTGTGAAAGGAGATGGAAGGCCGCCTTGTGAGTCCCACAGGAGGGCTCCTTTGGTTGATAAGAGCCCGTCCCCGAAGGGCGTCTTAAAGGAAGCAGGTGCCCCCAGCCCAGGAAAGGGCGGGGAGGGCAGGGGCATCCGGTCTAGGAATAGTGTCACATACCGAGTGGGCATGACCCGTGTCCACAGGAACACAATTCAGGCCAGTTTTGCACATTTTATCATCATCATGGTGCTGTCAGCAGGGCTCCCTCCCAGTGACATCCCTCTTGGCTTGTCCGTGTTTCTTGGTCGTCTGTCAGTGGCCGTCGCGCACATTATAAAGGTACAGAGAAGGTGCCGGAGAAGAGGCCTAGCAGGGGCTCTGGCCTCCGGGCACAGCTGGTCAGGGAGGAGCTCGGGACTGCTGCCCGCTCCTGGCCAGGCTGCAGCCCAAGACTTCTGATCCTGTGGCTTTTCTTCCTCCAGGGAGTGTCCCAAGAACCAATGAAGAGGACACAAGACCCCTGAGGCCTGCCTCCCTGCCCTCCTGGCCATGCTGACATTCCCCCTCTCGGCTCCCCAGATGCTGTGGACCGTCCTCCTGGTCACCTCCCTGAGTGCTCAGAACGGAAGTAAGTTCTTCCGGGTGCCTCCCTGTGTGCTGGTGGCCCAGCAAAGGGGGGGGGGCAGGGGGAGGAGGAGCAGATCCACACCAGGCCCAGTGGGACCCAGGCCCCAGGTAGTGACCGTGACCTTGAGAGGGGGCTGGCCCAGCTTCCTGGGCCAAGTGGGATGAGCCAGTCCTCCTACGGATGGCAGATGGCGCCTGGTAATGACCATCAGAACGTGTATGGGGATGGCTAAGAGCATGTCCAGTTTCCATGGGAAAGAGGGTCCTGGCCCATTAGTGACAAGCGCTGTGACCAGAGGAAGGGTGGCAGGACAAGTCTGAGGGTTCTCTGCCGCTGCTCTGGTCCCCGATCCCTCCAGGGCCAGTGGCTCCAGCATCACCTGGGAGCTCGTTAGACATGCAGACTCTTGGGGCACGCTCCGCCCTACAGAATCAGGCCAGCCCCTGGCACACGGCTCCAGGGGAGGGCAGAGTAGATGCCGGACCCCAGGGCACCTCAACCCGGTGGAAGAAACCACAGGCGGAGGGAGCATCTGTGACCACCCGGCCGTTCCCAGGTGTGGTCGGTCGGGGTGGGGTGCCCCCAGGCTGGATCATTAGCACATCTGGGATCGGCAGGAAACCTGTGAGCCGCAGAGGCCCGGGGCTCCCAGGTACCGGACAGTTGACGGCAATCCTGCCCAGCCCTCCCGGTTCCAGCTCTGCCGGACTCTGACTGCCCGAGTCAGCGGTGGTGACGGCGCCGGCAACCAGCGCGGAGGGCTCTGTCTGGCCTGGGGCCCCCCGCCTGGCAGCCTCTCTGTAGGTGGGGCAGGGGGTGCCTCAGAGTTGTTTGAATTTCTGTGCCAGATGTGTGTTCATGCAACACTTTGACAATTTTGTAAAGATGCAGAGAAGGCATTTTATTTTATTTTTCCATTTAAATTCAATCAATGACCACAGAGTGAACTATTAGTTTCAGGGGCAGAGGTCAGTGACGCGTCGGTTGCTCACAACACCCGGTGCTGGTCGCATCCCGTGGCCTCCTTAGTGCCCGTCACCCAGTGCCCCCGGCCCCCAGCCCCGCCCCTCCAGCCACCCTCGGTCGGTTTCCTGTGGCTAAGGGTCTCTTACGGTCTGTCTCCCTCTGATTTCGTCTTGTTTTGTTTTCCCCTCCCTTCCCCTTTCCTGCTCTATCTTGTTTCTCAAATTCCTCGTATCAGGGAGATCACATGACAACTGTCATATGACTGACTTATTCGCTGAGCAAATGGCAAGATTTCATTCTTTCTGATGGCTGCGTAGTGTCCCTTTCCTCAGTGGACCACATCTGCAGAGAAGGCATTTTAAACCCTTCCTCAGGACAAGCTCCCCAGCTGCTGAGGGGAACAGCGGGGAGACCGGGTCAGGCACGCACGTGGAGGCCTATGTCCACGGAGCTTTGACCGGCCGCACTGTAGCCACCTTCTGGAACCCGGGCAGTTTCCAGCCGGCTCCCACGGCCTCCCCGAATCGAGCCCCCCCCCCTCTGGTGCCTGTTGGCCCGTGCCCGCTGGCTAAGCCGCCCTGGCCAGCTGCACAAGGTGCAGACATGGGACTGCGGCCTGGGAGGGGCCCACGGTCCCCGCACTCCGGGTTTGCTCAGGCTTGTGCCTGCCTTGCAGAATTTCCACCTCACACACCCTCTGCTGTGGGCTCCAAGGCCCCAGGCACATGGCCACATGTGGCGCCTGCCACGCTGTGTGGACTTGGTAAGCTGGGCTCATGCAGCGCACGGCATGCCCAGAGCTCGTGCCGCTGTCCGGCATCCACCTGTGCCTGGTCGCCGGTGGAAAGTGCCGCAGCAGGACTCGGAGGGCTGGGCCGGCCCCGACTGCCGTGTGCCGGGGCTCTGGGTCCCTGTCGGTCACAGTTCGCTCAGACTGTGCGGTGAGGCTGGCGCCGGTGACTGTTCCAGGACTTGGTCTCCCAAGATGGTGGGGCGGGTTCCGCGGCCAGCAAGGCAGGCGGAGGCTGGGGCCCGTGCTCGTGGCTTCTGACAGTGGCGGTGGTGATGTCCTGCAGGGGCGGGGAACCTTCCCTGTGGAGCTGGGTGTGCACGCCCAGCCCAGGAGCCCGGGGACGGTGAGGCGGCTGCAGGTCTGGCCACGACTGCACAACACTCCCGTGAGTGCACAGAGTGCGCGCGCCCTCCTTCCCCAGAATCCGCCTGCAAGGAGGGGAGTTCTGGGGGACGTGCCCGAGCCTGGTGACACGCCACACTAGCTGCGTGTGGGGACACACACAGCCTCCCCGCTTTTACTTCTGTGTTGTTTTCCCACTTGAGGCACACGTGCTGATCTGTCTGATGGGTGGGTACGGAGCTCCCCGTGTCCTCCAGCACCCTGAGCGGGGCCTGGGCGTCCCTGGGGCCCTCGCCTCATCACCGTCCCTCCCTCGACCCCGGGGAGGGCGGTCAGTGAGCGTCCTGAGGCCCTGCCGTGACCCGTGCGTGACCCGTCCCCTGCACACAGAATGGGACAACCCCACCTGCACCGAAGGAGTGTTGTCTGTGCCCCGAGGGGAGCGCGCCGTCATGGGCTGCAACATCTCCAACCCCTTCCTCAGCGTGGCCGTCACCCTGGGCACCCCCGGGGCCAGTGTCCAGCCGCTCTTCCGGGTGCGGTCCCCGGGGTGCTTCTGCCGGGAAGGGTGGCACCTCCGGGTGCAGGGAGGCGTGGCCCGGCTGGTGATCGCCAACGCCAGCGCCTCCCAGGCCGGACGCTACAAGTGGCACCTGCTGGGTCTGCAGAGAAATGTCGGAGTCACCACGCTGAACGTTTCAGGTGAGGGCAGCATCTTCATCCCCCCAGCCCACCCCAGGGGCTTTCATATTTGGGAGGGGCGGGGGAGCCGTTCTTTTCCCCCCAGAAGTGCCCGGGGCCCCGGGATGGGGCCCCGAGAACGCAGGCCTGGGTTCCGACAGAGCAGAATGAAAGGAGACGGAGACCAGCCTCTGCCACTCCAAGGACCTGCGCCACGAGTGGGTCAGGCGGGGCTGCCCTCTCCAGGGAGGAGACGAGGCCGTGCGCCTCTCCCACTCTGCCCCAGACCTCCTCCCACGCACCAGCTGGGGGGGGGTTCCACCCGCAGCCCCTGCAGTTTCGTCTGCCCCCGAAGGGCCCGCCTCCCTGCTCTCACCCAGATGCCCCATGATGCCTCCGCTTCTCCCCGAGCTGGTCCTGCTCCCCCAGCCTTGCCCTGGGCACTGTCCACCTGAAGGGTCCAGTGGTCCCCTCCAGACCAGGGCCTCCCCTCCGACCAATCCACACCCATGCCCCCGCCACCTGCGGTCCCCCTTCCACTGCCCTCACTTCCCCTCCACTTGGAGGGGCGCTCCCTGTCCCGCATCCCCTTCGGGACACTGCTCAGACCCACAGGCAGCGCCCGCCCCGCCGGTTCCAATCACAGTCTCCCTGGGCTGTGCGGTGGCTGAGAATGGTGGCCCCGGCCTGGCCAAGCCCAGGGAAGGGACCCAGCGAGCCCTTCGGGGACTCCCGGTACCCTGCTCTCATCCAATTCCTGGGCCTGGGGGGCTGCGTCAGGGGCAGTGTCCCAAGACCTGAAGGAGAGAGGACGTCTGCCCTTTGCAGATCCCTGTGGTAGGTGTTCTCACCCTACACCCAGGTCCCCGAGGGCTGTCCCCGTCCTCCATGCCGGCACCCCTGTCCAGCCTGCAGAGCCCGCCCCCTGCTCTCGGCCCATGGGGGTGATGTCTCCCTCAAGGGTGCGCTCAAGGCAGGCGGTGGCTCCTCATAGGTGAACAAGTGTCCCCCTGCCCCCACTTCCCACAGGCCCAGAGACGCCACGCCTGCCCGAGGCCAGAGACCCGCTCGCGGTGGTCCTCGTGGTCAGCAGCATCATTGTCGGCCTCCTTCTCCTGGTGCTCGCCATGTTAGCCTGCACCAAAGGCATAGGCCCCCTGCGCTACTGCCCCCAGAAGTGCTCAGGACCCCAGGTTTGAGGCCCTGCACCTAGTCTTTGGGCTGGGGGGGGGCTCACCTCGGGCCCAGAGAGAGCACACACCCCTCCCTCAGAGGACCCCAGCTGGCTGTGGCAGGTGCCTCCCTCCCAGTCAGGCCCACTGGGTCCCCAAAGCACTCATTTGTCCCAGGACACCCTGGAGGCAGCACAGAGGCTGGACTTCCGGCTCCTTCTGGGAGACCTAAGACGAGTGGCCCAGCGGCTGTGTCTGCATGCGTGTGAGCACACGTGACCTGAGTGTGCCCACACATTCTGACTTGGCTCTCACCCCTCCTCCCCTCCCCAGGAGAGCTGGTTCTGAGCTGGCAGACGGAGGGCCTGTGAAGAGGGTGATGAACGGGCCTAAAACCCAGAGCCGACCCCAGGAGTCCTGCCCACTCTGAGGCCACCAGCACCCGAAACCCGCCCCTCAGGAGTGGAGCCCCAAGTGTCCCAACTCCATCCAGTTGACATGCCCGTGCCTATGGACCATGCAGCAGCGGCTGACAGAAGCAGGCCCCTGTCCCTGCCTCTGGCACAGGAGACCCGCTCAGCCCTTCTGCCCCAGAGGCCAGCTTCTGCCAGCGCAGAGGAGGGAGGGGCGGGAGGAGAGGGTGTGACCCAGGCTGACCCCCACCCACCTCAGCCCCCCATCCCAGCCCCGCCAGATTCTCTGGTCAAAAATGGGAAAATCTCAGGGACGCGTGGGTGGCTCAGTGATTAAGCGTCTGCCCTCAGCTTAGGTCAGGATCTCAGGTTCCTGGGATGGACTCCTGCCCAGCAGGGAGCTGCTTCTCCCTCTACCTCTCTCCTGACTTATGCTCTCTCTCTTCCTCTCTCTCCCTCTCTCAAAAAAAAAAAAAAATCTTTGGGGTGCCTGGGTGGCTCAGTGGGTTAAGCCTCTGCCTTCAGCTCAGGTCATGATCTCAGGGTCCTGGGTTCAAGCCCCGCATCAGGCTCTCTGCTCTCTCTCTGCTTCCCCTTCTCTCTCTCTTCCTGCCTCTCTGCCTACTTGTGATCTCTGTCAAGTGAATAAATAAAATCTTTTAAAAAAAGAAAAAAAAAGTCTTAAAAAAAAAAAAAGCCAGGGGAAGAAATCTAAAACATTTGACCTCAAAGGACCTCTCCCTTCTCTGCCCCATTGGCGCCTGGGGCCTGGGCTTCCAGCCTCAGGTGCAGAAGCAACAGGCTGCTGTACCCTGGAGTTGCCCCAGCTTGGGTCTTAGCTTGATTTGGGCACACTCCTGTTTTTGGCCCTGGGCAAGAACAAGTTTGGCGTCCCTCCTGCCCCGGGTCCTGAGGTCAGCCTGTGGGGGGAGGACTGAGGTGGAGATCCAGCGCCACCAGCACCACGAGGGGTCGCTATAGCCAGAGCCCCTGTGCTAGGGAGGCGGACGGAGGCACCTGGCAGACAGTGTCCACACAGCCCTCCCCACCCCGACCTCCCAGCCGCAGGGTTCCCTTCCCCCACCTGCCCACCTGCAGGCCCTTCCCTGTCCCTGACCCTTTTGTCAGATGTCTTCATAATCACAACGTGTGACTCCATGGAGTGGATTCTGAAGAGGGACACACAGGTTCTTCTGAAGTACACATTCGGGGATATCTGGGTGGCTCAGCCGGTTAGGCATCGGACTGCTAATCTCAGCTCAGGTCCTGATCCCAGGGTCATGAGTCCAAGCCCCACGATGGGCTCCAGGCTGGGCATGCAGCCTACTTAAAAAATAAATAAATAAAATATACATTAGGTGCTCTGAAAACCCATAACACTAATCTTTACGATGAATAAAGTAAATCAACCAAGAAATCATCAAATGACCTGAGAAATACACGTGTTTTAAGTGGGGGAAACACAAAAGCCAAAAGGAGCTGCTTCCTGTCTTAAAGCACTAATGAGGCGTCCAAAGATGCTGCAGGGGGCGGTCGCCCCCCTCACCGCGGAGAGCCCGGGCTGGAGGCCCTGCTCCCTTGACTTGGGCCCAGACCTACAGAGGCAAGTCCTGGGCCTGGGTCCTCCACTGTTTTCATTTCCTCCTTGTTGCTTGTGTTTTTGCGGGTTTCCGTAAGAAGATTGAGTTCTGGGGCCTCCCTCCAGGCCCCGCCCCTGCCTCCAGGCCCCGCCCCTCCCCGGGCCCCGCCCCCACAACGCGGGGGTCACTGAATGGTAGGCCAGATTTCTAGGCATAAATCAGGTTGGACAGAAGGTGACCCAGAGGACCCAGGGCATCCGGCCCCGGAACCCACCCCCCGAGGGACTCCCCCCGCTTTCTCCTGGTCCTGCCCCCCACCTCGGGCCTGTGCAGACACAGCGGGGGTGGGGGACCGGGACAACTGGTCACCCATTGGGCTCTCAGCAGGACAGCGAGTGAGAGGGGGGAGGGGTGAGAGGGGGTGAGGACCGCCCCTCCCAGCTTGGCCCTCCGCACCTCCCCTAGCCCGTGGCACCGCTCCAGGAAGCCCTCCTGGAGTGCCCGGACCACCAGCCACCGCCTCCCGCCGCTACCTGGGGTTCGGGGCGGTGCCTCGGAGCAGGCGGGCGCTGCAGGCAGGAAGAGTCTCAGCCAGCCGTGAGCGGCCCTGCTTCTCCCTCGGCGCCGGCCTGCGGGGGGGCAGGGTGGCGGCGAGCATGGCCCCAGAGCTCCCTCTGCTCCCCCTGCGCCTCTCCTTTGCCTGTACCCTGCTCGGGGCTCTGGCCACCCAAGGTAAGCCCTGCCCGTGCCTCACCCAGGAAGGATACTCCTTCCTGGGGAGGGGGTGACGGTCTGGGGATCCTGAGCGTGACCTCCCCACGAAGCCCTCCCCACCCCCAGTGATGTCTGGGTGCAGAATCTTTTTCTTTACTTAAATGTCTGGCGATTCTCTTTTACATAATTAGCAAGGTTACCTTGGTTATGGGAGAATGTTGTCCGCCAGTTTGTTTGTTTTTTTCTATTTTTTAAAACGATTTTGTTTATTTGACAGACAGAGATCACAAGTAGGCAGAGAGGCAGGCAGAGAGAGGAGGAAGCAGGCTCCCTAATGAGCGGAGAGCCCGATGCGGGGCTCGATCCCAGGACCCTGATACCATGACCTGAGCCGAAGGCAGAAGCTCAACCCACTGAGCCACCCAGGTGCCCCCGTTAGTTTGCATTTTAAAACAGATGCATGTGCAAAGTTCTGCAGTAAGATGGAAATAGTGGGGTGGGATGGGGAGACAGCAGAACAAGAAAGAAAAGAAAAAGGAAGTTCCAGAATTTAGTTTGCTGAGAAGCTGATGATTGGATTCCATTAAGGAAAATTCACTGGGACACCTGGTGGCTCAGTCCATGAAGCGTCTGACTTTGGCTCAGCTCACAATTCCAGGGTCCTGGGATCAAGTTCCATGTTGGGATCCCTGCTCAGTGGGGAGTCTGCTTCTCCCTCTCCATCTGCCTCCTGCTCCCCTACTTGTGCTCTCCCTCTCTCTCTGATAAATAAAATAAATTAAAGTAAAATAAAATAAAAATAAAGAAGGTTCATGTTTGCATCAGGAAGCTGGTCTGGCTGGGCCCCAGCTGGGCAGACAGAGACATTTCCGGGTGTCCCTCAGACAAGCCAAATGTGCCCACCCCACAGAGCCACCAGCTCTGGGTGTCTGGAAATGATAGGGACACTGAGGCAGCCAGCAATGGAAAGAGAGAAGGAGACAGCACAGCCTGTCCAGCTATCTTGGGCACAGTCTATTAAGAGAAGGAGAAGGTGTAGGGGCGGGTAGAAGTGGTCGCTGCTCGGTGAAGGACCAGTTGCTCTGGAAGGAGGGGCTGCAGCCCGAGCTTCCCTGCGGCCCCAGTGTGGAGAGAGGTCACGGGCAGCTGGCTCCCCGTGTGGCCCCATCAGTGTTCGTGTCCGGCCACTGAGGTGTGTGTGCTCTGGAGCAGCGTCCAGTGAAAGGGCTCACTGTGGTGACACGGCCACAGCGGGCTGTCCCAGGGCCCCTCTGTCCCTCCGGTGTGCCCTGCAGAGAGGAGGGTCCCTGCCCCCCCTCCCCGGGCCAGGCTGTGGTGACAGCAGGGGGTCCTTCCTGCAGAGGTGCAGCAGCTCCCCCCCTACACTATTGCCTCAGAGGGAGGCTCCATCAACATCACCTGCTCCACGAGCGGGCCCCTGGCCGGGGTCTACCTGAAGCAAAGGTGGCCAAAGTCCACCAGCGTGATTTACTATGAAGACAAGAAGCAGCCCACCGTAGATGAGTGCTTCCGAGGTCGCGTCGCCTTCTCCGGGCTGCAGCACAACCTGACCATCACCCTGAGCCGCCTGCAGCTGGCTGATGCTGGGGCTTACGTCTGCCAGGCGGTCATGGATGACGAGGTCTGGGGCCCTGGCACCCTGGTGCTGGTGACAGGTAGGGAATGTGCCCACCCTGGGACCCACTCCGCCTCCCTGCATGGTAGGCCAGGCTCCACCTGCCCTTGTCTGCCCCGAAGTGCCCTCTACGCTTGCTTGAGATACTCGTTCCAGCTGGAGCCCACTGCCTCCGAGAAGCACCCTGGATGGCCCATCCCCCCACTCCAGAGCCCCTCCATGAGCCCCAAAGGCTCTCCTGGAGTGGAATTCACCACCTGCCACATACCTCTCCACTCCTCTTCACAGACAAAGTGTCCCAGGAAGCAGACACATGCCAGAAGTCTCAGCTGACCTCGGCCTTCCCTGTGGTCCTGGCTGCGAGCTGCTTCTTCCTCGGGCTGGCGATAGGGGCAGCGTGTGTGCTGAGGAAGACACAGGTCCGTGTGAACCCCCAGATATCACCCGTGTCCCTATCAGCCAGCTCCTCTAAGAAAGCAGGGCGGGAAGGAGAAGGTTAAGCCCCAGAGAAACCCCAGGACCTGTCCACCCCCCATCGGGGTTCTGAGGGTTCAGGTAGCAGGGTCCAAAGTGGGAGGGAAACCCAGGAACTGGTGCAGTTAGCAGGGATGGGCACGGCCCCCCAGAGGGTGACAGACACTGAGGGGAGGGAGGAGGGTCCAGGCAGACATTCAGAGAGCATGGGGGGCGGCATGTGTGTGGCCGTGCGAGTGTGAGCACGTGTGAGCATGAGTCTGGAGGTGTGAGGTTGATGGGGGCAGGTGTGAACATGTGCTGGGGGGTGACAGAGACAGGTGCCGGGAAGTGGTCAGCTCTGTCCTGATCGCTCACTTGCCGTTGCCCAGCTCCACGTCCCCCTGAGACGGCTCCCCCAGGTCCCTGGGGTCCCTCTCATCCTCCACTGCCCTGCCACTGCCCCCCATCCCACCCCCACTCCCACCCCCACCCCCAGCCTGGGGCACCTCGGGAGACCTCGGGGCTGCCCAACGCCCCTTGTGAACTGACTTCACGCAGGCCCCGAAGCCCAGCAGCATTTCAAGGGTGGAGTCTCGAAGCTTCCTAAGTGGGCGTGCGCTGAAGAAAGAGGGTGTCCCGGAGCGAGCTGGGCCCTGTACAAAGGGGATAGGCTTTCCCTTCCAGGTCAAGAAACTGTGCTGCCCGGAAGACAAGAACTCAGCATGTGTGGTGTACGAGGACATGTCCTATAGAGGCCAAAACAGGATGTGCACCCCCAACGAGTACCAGTGAGCCCAGCAGGCCCCTCTCCAAGCCTCCCTCTGCCCAGGCGCAGCTCACAGAAGACCACCTGACCCAGCGAGGTTACACCGGCAGCTCCCTGCAGCCATCAGGCTCCTGGCATTCGGGGGCCTCCTCTAGGGAGCCTTCCTTGCCTACCTCCTGCCTGCCACGCTGCCCTGCTTGGCTGGTTCTGGCATCCTGGGCCCACCAGTGAGGAAGCCCCTGTGTACTGCTGCTGGCTGCCCTCCCCCCACATGGCAGGAGGAGCTTCTCTATGGATGGATTGGGCCCAGGGCTCCGCAGAGGGGCAAGAGGGAGGGGAAGTCCAGGCCCAGCCCCAACCCAGGCTTGCCGGAAATAAAGCTTCTCTTCTCCCCTTCGGACTACAGCATCTGTTCCTCAACCAGCTCAGAGCCAAGGAGGGGGACGGCTTGACTGACCCCCGCCCCAGACATCTTCTAGGACTTTTGCAGCCAGTGTGATTACGTGCGGGACCACTGAGGAAGGAGAAGAGCAAGGGGGCACTTCCCACGCTCCCGGCCGCAGGGGGGCTGCAGAAGAGGCCAATCAGCCAGTTCTCAGCCCCTGCACCTGCCCTCACCTGTCGCCCCCACAGAATGAGGTGCGGGTGGAGGAGGGGCGCTGGCAGCGTCGTCTGGGGTCGAGACTGAGAGCCCCACCCTGGGCGTGCTGCTGCGGGAAGGGCGGCGATGGGAACTTGGGGAACCTGCTTGCTGTCCGGGGAGAGCAAACGCCACCCCCGTCGTGGGTGAGAGCTGTGGGGTGTCCTAGACTCTGGGCTGAGACAGCAGACCGTGCTGCCCACCCCCACCCCCACCCCCGTCTGCACCCTGGAATCTCCCACCAAAACCGCAAAAACCAAACTGACATAGTCCTTCCTGCCGGAGCTCCCAAACCTGGCGCCTTATTTTTATTTTTATTTTTTTTAGGATTATTTATTTATTTGAGAGACAGAGAGAATGAGCAGGGACAGTGGCAGAGGGAGGAGAAGTAGACCGCCTGCTGAGCAGGGAGACTGATGGGGGCGGGATCCGGATTGGCCCTTAGACACCGCGAAGGGGCACCTGGTTGGGCAGCCGCGGGGGATCACGACCTCAGGATCTCGAGACTCAGCCCTTCAGTCAGGCACCAGCACCACCCCACCCCTCCCCTTCCCGCTCCCTCACCCCTCCCAGCCTCCCCGCCCCCAGTGCAGGATGCTCTCTCTCAAATAAATAAACAGGGACACCTCCGTGGCTCGGGCTCAGGTCACGGTCTCTGGGGCATGGGGCATGGGATGGAGCCCCACCTCAGGCTCCCCGCCAGGCAGGGAGTCTGCTTCTCTCCTTCTCCGGCTCACCTGCCCCTGCCCCCACCACAGGAGCGCGTGTGTGCTCTCTCTCTCTCAAATAAATAAAATAAATCTTTAAAAATAAAATCCTGGGGTGCCTGGGTGGCTCAGTGGGTTAAAGCCTCTGCTTTCGGCTCAGGTCATGATCCCAGGGTCCTGGGATCGAGCCCCGCATGAGGCTCTCTGCTCCACGGGGAGCCTGCTTCCCCCTCTCTCTCTGCCTGCCTCTCTGCCTACTTGTGATCTCTGTCAAATAAATAAATAAAATCTTTTTAAAAAATTAAAAAAATAAGTAAAATAAAAATAAAATCTTTAAGAGAAACACTACAAACAAAATACATGACAAGCATCCACAGATTTGCTGGGGGGAGATAAATGACAGAACAAAGGTTAATATGCTTAATTTATAAAGATCTGAATCAACAGAAAGAAAACAAAAACTTGGATAAAAATATACAAATAACAAAAAATGAGTGATAAACAGGAAAAACAGGGAGCCATTCAAATTGCTAGTTATCAATGAGGTATCAGCTGACCTGAGATAACCCTCCAGCCGCTCACTGGGTTTGCCAAGATCACAGTGTCCTTAAAGTAGGACGTTCCTTTTACTGAGTCTAGAAATCCCACTTCTAGAATTGCATCTCGGGAAATGATCTTTGGGCACAGAGACAAAATTACATTGCTATCCATTGCTTGCTTTTGATACAAAAATTCACAACTCAGGAATGATCTAAATGTCCAAAGAAGAGAATTGCCATGTCCAGTACGGTGCACCCCTATGGCGAGCGTTACAATGGCCTTGGGTGTGGAAAGCATGTGTGACCCACGTTTCTAAAGCACAGACGGGCACACGTGTTTAGATCTGAGACTCCATTCTCGTCTCCAGAATAGAAGGACAGACAGGGGTTTGACCCTGGTTCTCCCTGGGGAGTGGGATGTGTGTTCGCCAGGGCGGGGAATCACCTCAGGCTTGGGGGAGACGACTGGGAACATGATCTCAGTGGTTCTTGCGGAAGGCACCAGGGACCTGCCACTAGGGCCCAAATGGCAGTTAGGAAGACCAACAGAGACACCAAGTCCTGGTGGGCCGGCCTCCCAGGGATCCCGCAGAGGGAATGCACGTGGCCCTGCAGACCCAGACATACAGCTATCGGGGGACTGCTTGCTTCTGGTCCCCGTTCGTGACCACTCATCAGCACGGCCTAGGACAAGTTCTGCCTCTCTGGGCCTCAGCTTCCCCTCTGTAAATAAGGGGTCTGGGGTCTACTCTTTCTTCAGGAGGGGGGCTCTGTGGTTTCCAGGCCTGGCCAGACTTGCTTCCCACTGCCCGCCCTGGCCATCAGCTCCCAGGAGCCTCCACCCTTTCCCCACTCCCCACCCTTCTGAAGCAACTTCCTGTAGATGAAAGACATCACCTCTAGCCTCCCTCCAGAGGCCCTTGTCACCTGAGGCAGGACTGACCTCACCTCACCCCAGTGACCAGAGGCTGTGCCCCGTGGGCCTCCCCCTCCTCATGGCCCCCTCCATCCTCCATGCTCACGATCGTCCCATGACAGTCTGCCCTTCTCTCCACACTCCAGACCATGACTACGTGGTGGGGGGGGCGGGGTTCCCCTTTCATGTCCCCCACCTCTCCCGACCCTTATCGAGCATCACTCTGTGCTGGGCATGTTAGGCAGACAGATAGGCAGACAGATACTTAGATATGCCTGGTTCTTTCTTCTCGTGAGCATTGTTCTGAGCATTGTCCAAGTCCTGGTTCCCCACTGTCTTGCTCCGTACTTGAGGTTCTCAGGCTTCAATTTCCTCATCTGTAAAATGGGGACAATGGCTGCCCTACTTGGTAGGGCACCATGAATTGACTGAACCCCACAGGTAAACCCTCAGAATAGGCCTCCACTGAGCAAATGCTTGGCCAACCGTACACACAGAAGGTGGAAGCAAGGACCCTGACTGTGAGAAGCAAAACTTGAAGGAACAGCCTCCATCCCCAGGCCACAGATGGGGGCAGGGAGCTTTGAGACTTGGAGAAACAGGGTGGTTGAGTGCAGTGGGGAACAGTGGAAACATGCACCACAGGGCATTGACTCCTTCCCACGCTGGCCTCCAAAGCCAGAGGATAGCCACTGACCCTCCCATGAAATCTAAGTTCCCAACACAGGAGTGAGCCAGGGAGGACACCCAACAGGGAGGGGTTTGGCATGGGGTTGGCATGGGGGGGTGGGATCTCAGCCTACCCCCGGGCTCACCCCTCCCCACTCCACGTTGGCCTGCCCCACAACCCTGGACCAGACGTGACCGCCTCAAGACTCATGGCCTGATACTCGTATTATTAGGAGACAGCCGGCCAACTGGGCCACGTCCACCTCTGGGGACAGGGCTAACCAACACCAGAGTCAAGGACAGAGTAACACTCATAGAGGACAGTCATCAAAACATCTATTTGGAAAGGTCGGGAATAAAACCATAATTGTTGACCCAAGAAATAGCAGATGGAATGAGCAGCGAGAGAGGGAGGGCAGATCCGAAGGAGGAGCTCTCCCAGAAAAAGAGAAGGAAAGAAGCTCTCAAAGACACAGGCAGTAGAGGAGAAACTTACCCAAGGAAGCCCAAGAAAGGGAGACAGGATGGTGAGAGCCCTAGGGGCAGAGCACAGTGAGATTCTCAGTAAAGGGGCCCCAGACAGCCCCCCAGCAAAGGGAGAGGGAGAAGGCAAGCCTGCACCCACACATTCCAGGGGCAAGAGAGAAATCCCAAATCTCAAGTGACATCAGATTTCTCAGAGACAAGTCTGAATTCAGGAAGACAATGGCATAATACCCTTAACTCTTGAAAGAAAATAACTTGTACTAGAAACGTTATCATTTCAGTGTAAGGACGTGATAAAGATCTTCTCAGGCACATACAGACACTCCATCAAAAATCGACTTTGGAATCACTCTTGGAGGTCGTGTCCAAATAAAGGAGACCCAAACACAGGAGAAAAAAGACAGAAATTACAAGCAAGTTTACTTTCCTCCAAAAAACAATGACTAAAGAAAATAAACCTACAATCTACAATCTATGGGCAATCTACTGACAATCCAGAACTGAAACTGTAGATTAATACCAGCACCGTGAGATGGGGAGGGCGGAGATGAAAGGCTGCCAGGACATGCTGAGGCATCTATCTCATCAGAAGAAGAGGCAAAGATAAGCTTAAGAAATCAATCCGTGAAAGTGAACAGGAAGGGGCTCCAGGGCAGCCGCACTGAGAACCCAAACAGAACATACAACATAAACCAGCAGAAGGAGCTGCCTAGCAGAAACAGGAAAAGAGGAAAAAAAATAGATGCAAAGAATGTGCAGTGAATAGAAAATATTAAATGAGGTGACAAAATAAACTAACTTAACAGCACAATTAGCCCCGATGACAGGACTTACAGCTGACGTGATTATACAGGGCACCTGGGTGGCTCAGTCAGTTGGGTACCTGCCTTCGGCTCAGGTCATGATCTCAGGGTCCCGGGATTGAGCCCCACAAAGGGCTCCCTGCTCAGTGGGGATCCCTCTTTCCCTGCCTGCTGCTCCTCCTGTTTGTGCGCTCTTTCTCTCTGTGTCTCTCTATTAAATAAATAAATAAAATCTTTTAAAAAATTATAAATAAATAGGGGCGCCTGGGTGGCTCAGTGTTAAAGCCTCTGCCTTCAGCTCAGGTCATGATCTCAGGGTCCTGGGATCGAGCCCCGCATCAGGCTCTCTGCTCAGCGGAGAGCCTGCTTCCCCCCCCCGCCCCCCGCTGCCTGCCTCTCTGCCTACTTGTGATCTCTGTCTGTCAAATAAATAAATAAAATATTTTTAAAAATTATAAATAAATAAAGTAATTATACAATAAAAACCTTCACAATAAATGTAAATGGGTCAAACTCACCAATTAAAAGATAGAGCCAAACTGGGTTTAAAAGAAAAGATCCGGGACACCTGGGTGGCTCAGTTGGTTAAGCGGCGGCCTTCGGCTCAGGTCATGATCCCAGCGTCCTGGGATCGAGTCCCACATCAGGCTCCTTGCTCGGCAGGGAGCCTGCTTCTCCCTCTGCCTCTGCCTGCCACTCTGTCTGCCTGTGCTCGCTCTCTCTCTCTCTCTGACAAATAAATAACTAAATAATCTTTTAAAAAAATAAATAAATAAAAAATAAAAAAGAAAAGAAAAGATCCAGGGGAGCCTGGGGGGCTCAGCGGGTTAAAGCCTCTGTCTTTGGCTCAGGTCATGGTCCCAGGGTCCTGGGATCAAGCCCCACATCGGGCTCTCTGCTCAGCAGGGAGCCTGCTTCCTCCTCTCTCTCTGCCTGGTTCTCTCCCTACTTGTGATCTCTGTCAAATAAATAAAAAACATCTTTAAAAAAAAAAGATCCAACAATATGTGACTGGCGAGAGATAACACTTTATTTGTTTTCAAAGATTTTTATTTACTTATTTGACAGAGAGAGATCACAAGTAGGCAGAGAGTCAGGCAGAGAGAGAAAGAAGCAGGCTCCCCACTGAGCAGAGAGCCCGATGCGGGGCTCGATCCCAGGACCCTGAGATCATGACCTGAGCCGAAGGCAGAGGCTTTAACCCACTGAGCCACCAGGTGCCCCAAGAGATAACACTTTAAACAAAAGGACACTAATAGGTTGGAAATAAAAGGGTGGGAAACATAAAAAGCAAGTATGAACCAAAAGAAAGCTGGAATTATCAATCCCATTTTCTGACAAAATAGAAATACTGGAAAAACAATGGAGCAGAAATATAGAACGAATGTAGGTACATATGAACCTAAAAATAAATGGGTAAAATATGTAAACCCAGGAATGACAGAGGCACTGGGAGGAGTCGACAAATCAACCATTTCAACCTGAGGTTTTAGCGCGACCCTTCGAATCTGAATCTGAATCGTCCATTCATCCAAACGGAATCCCACACTCATCAAGCAGAAACCACAGGCGAGCCTTTTTTTTTCTTAATGATCATTTACCGTCATCAGGTTCTGAGCAAAAACAGAAACAAAGTGAGGTCTACAGGCCCAAGGCAGTCTCCATGAATTACAAACACGCACCCGCCAAAGTAGGAGTGCACATTTTACCTTCACCGGAGGCGTGGGAGGCATACATGATACTCGAGAGGCCACCAGTGGGACAGCCGGGAAGGGACGGGTGCGTGACAGGAGAGCAGGCCCCTGCATGTTGAGAGGGTCGTGAGTCCCCTGGACGGTCCACAGGGGCCCCTATCAGGGCCACGTAGCCTCGAGGTTGTACCACACCCGAGTCCTCACCCTGTCCCCCTGCACCCTGGGTGTGGTTGGGGAGGCGGCCTCCCAGATGGTCCTGTGTGGATGCGGAAAACACGGGGCAGTGTGGGTGCTCCCCGGGAGAGGCAGCAAGTCCAGCCTCGTCAAGTTTGAGCCCGTGCAGAATGAGAGGGGCCCCTCCAGAAACGAACACAAGATTAAAGTAGAAATCAGGAACAAAAGTGCATATTCAGGAAGGGGAAAAGAAATCACAAATTTCTAAAAGCATCCAAACATCCAGAAAATGATTTTTTTTTTAAACAATGGACACCACCAATCATTCTGCTTCTTGCTACATAATTTCACTGCCTGCTCTTTGGCCTCCCCTTCAGACGACCAGGACTTTGTGGTGCTGTTTTCTAGAGAGAGCACAGAGTTTAAATATCATTCCTTCTACGGCACGGCACAGGTCAGGACGTGCTTGGCCAGCTGAGTGAACACGGGACGTGTGCCTTGTCTCCCTACAAACACGAGGATTCTGGGAAATTCTACTTTTCAAGACTCTCATCCAAAAAGAATAAAAGGGGGATGGCACCATTATCACTGGGCCGGGCTCCTCACGGTGCGTCGTCCTGGAGATGAAATGTGTGTTCACGGGCTCGGATGAGCACCCAGCTTTGGCCACAGTGGCCCGCTCCACAGGCCGCACACCTCGCTCCCGGCCAGCAGGGCAGTGCTCCGGAGACACGGGCCCCTCTCAGCCCGAGGCCTCACCCACACCCTCCCCAGGCGAGGTGGGTGCGCCTGGAGGAAATCCGTGTCTTCCCTGCAGCCGCTGTAACACGTTACTACGCACTTGGTGGCTTCAAATAATGGAAATTTATTTTCTCACGGTTCTGGAGGCCAGAAATTCAAAAGCAAGGCCCAGCTGGATCCTCCTGGGGGATCTGGGATCTGAGGGAGGCTCGGCTCCAGGCTTCTCCCGCGGCTGCCAGCTGCCTGCGATCCGAACTCCTTGGCCTGTGGCCTCTGTCATCACGGGGACTCCTCTGTGTGCCACCTGTGTCCACATTTCTCCCTTCTTGCAGGGATGCCCTCCCACTGGGTGTAGCACCGTCTCAGACGGCCTCATCCTAACTTGACGGTACCTGCAGAGACCCTCATAAGGTCCCCTTCTCGGGTTCTGTGTGGGCATGACTTTCGGGGGGGACGGAGCAACATTCAGCCCCGTATACCACCCCCCTCCCACACAGACAGCAGGAACTTCTTCGCTCTGGGAGAGACCACATGCCCCTAAGTGGACCCCAGATCATGTATGCCCGGACTCCGAGGGGCTCCAGGCCAAGCCACGGCCGTCTGACGGCCGCACAGGGAAGGAACAGGGCTCGGTGCCGCTGTGGTGAGGATGAGCATTGGGCACGTCGGCCCGGGCCGGGGCTGAGGCCTGAGCGGCGGGAGGTGCACGCACCCCTGCTTGGGGCCCAGCAGTTGGCCAGCCTCCAGAGACACTGCCCGCCCCCCCCGAGGCTTCGGAAAGCGGGGTGGTCATTTCTGTTACAGGAGGCGAGGTGGGGTCCAGGGGGCTGAGGGGCCTCCCTGCTCCTGGGTCGCAGATGTCCTGAAGCTTCCCTGAGGGTGTACCGTGGGGTTGTGGGTACCCCCTGCCATGGGGATCGGCATCCCCGCCGCACAGCTGACTTGCCGGGGGTTCGCCTGGGCCCCGCGGGGTCAGGAACCCCCGGGGAAGGGGCAGTGGGCACCCAGCAGGAGGAACAGGCCGGGCCGTGCCTGACGGATGTCCACGTGGCTAAGACCAGTGTGGGGGCGACACGTGGAACCAGGAGCAGGCTGCTGTCCCTCTACATGTGTGAGCGACTTTCATGTCCATCCAACAGGCCTGACTGAGAGGCCACTGTACACAGGGCACAGACTCCGGTCATGTCGCCGAGGAGCCAGCATTTCTGGGGAGACAGGAGGGAGATCCAGAAGGACCTACCCCAGGGGCCAGAAAGCCAGGGTGCAGGAGGAGCCTTGTGGTGCGGGGAGAAGAGGGACCCACAGTGCTGAAAGCGTTGCTGTGGGGACACGTGGGGACAATGTCCAGGCAAGGGAGATGGCAGAGGGGCTGGATGGGAGCTCCCGGTGTGTCTGGGAACCTGGTTAAGGTGAGAGGCAGGGTCTGGCAGGGAAGGGAGTGTGTGACCTGACCGAGAGGGTAACGGGGTCCCTCTGGCTGGGGACGGGGGCAGCAGGGCCTGGAGCAGATGGAGGCTGAGGACCATGACAAGGGTCTGGTCTGGACACTGCGGTGGACCAGCCAACGTTAAGCCAAGGCTGGGCTGGCCCGAGCTGAGAAGAGAAGGGGGTGAGGGTTGTGGCTCTCTGGGTGTGAGAGCCTGAGCAGACATCCTGCAGAGGAGAAGGACCTTGGCAGGACACTGGGGTGGCCCTCAGCACTGGCCAAGAGCTCAAGGGCTTCGAGCTGCAGAGTGGTCCGCCCCGCCCCGGCTGCCCTGCAGGCGCAGAGCCAAGCACCACCCCCTCCCAGGCTGAGTCTCTGGCGGGGGGCGGGGGGGGTGGCGGCGGGGGGTGGCAGGAAGGAGCTGTGGGCCTGCAATACCTCCCGAGCCTCGCCCCTGCCCCCAGTCCTGGTGAGGCCTGCAGCCCCCAACACCACAGAGGCAACAGCAAAAGTGGCATCCGGGTGTCTGTGTCTTTCACACTCAGGTCTGGTGAAGGCGGGTAAATGCAGTGTCTTCCCACCACCGGCATCACCACTGGCACACAAGTGCCCACAGCCACCTGGAAGCCTAGCCCCAGCCCTGCTGCAGCGAGGGTTCAGCCCCAACATAGGCCGGGTCCCTGGGCGCCTGGCCGCTGGGGCAGCGGGGTTCTGGAGGGCCCAGGCCCCCACCCTGCCTGCCACTCCCACATCAGGCCTCTGGAGCCCTTACCCAGCACTCCCCATCCGCCACTTACCTTTCTTTTTTAACCACTTTCTTTCCCTCCTCCCCCTTCTTTCCCCTTTTCCCTTCCAGATGGCTGAGGGACGCCATCGCTTTCCAGACTCTCTGATCTCCCTGCTGCCAGGTGGGCCTCATCCGGGACCTCCTCAAGCCTTCCTGGTTTACCAGTGGACAGACTGGCCATCGGCCAGCAGTCTGTCTGCTCGGGGGACACCTTTCAGCCCGGGGCTCCCACAACTCCTGAGACCCCCGCCCCCGCCCCGGGCCCTACGGCGCCCCTCTGTCAGCCACAGAGCCCTGCTACCCCCTTTAACAAAGCCAGCCCTGCTGTGGAGAGGCCACAGCGAGGTGACTAGATGCATGGCTCCCGAGGAGGACCGCGAACACCAGGGAAGGTCCTACGGCCCCAGCTGGACAAGCATCTGGAACAAACCATAGCCCCCACCGCTCAGACCAGAGCAGCCCCGGAGCTGGGGAGGGGACAGGGCTCTGCTTCCCCGAAAGACCTATGGGAGGGGTGGCATCTCCCCATTTGACAAAAGGGGAAGGGGAAAGCCAGTGACACACAACGAATGGCTGGGGCAGTCCGCACACTGGGCCTCGGGGTACGGGCATCTTCTCGTGTGCAGGCCCTGGGGACAGCCGCCTGTCCCCCTCTCTGTGCACACAGCTCAGTCTCAGGGCCTCCCGAGTCAAAGATAAGGCTTCCCTGGAGATCACAGAGGAAGATACCAGAAAACCTGGGGGTGGGGAAAAGAGACCCCTTTGCGGGCTCCTAGGAGCCATCTTGTGCCTGAACCTGGTGGACCGGGGGAGAGGGAATGTCTGCTACGGACAAGAGATCAACCAGCTGGACACTGGGGTCCCCAGGCCATTTGGGTAAGATGGGGCCACCTGGGGCCCACGGGTCTTTGAGGAACCTTCCAGGCCACAGCCCAGCCAAAGCCAGGAGGTAGCCCTTCCCCACACCATAAGCCCCGGGCCTGCTGGCCATCACCTACAGACCTGGGGAGGCCTGCCGCAGGGTTTGGGGACAGCTCCCAGAGGTGAAGGGAGAAGGCCTGCCTGCTCTGTGAGCCTGCAGGGCTACCCGGGGCACTGGCCGCAGAGAGCCAGCCCAGACCCTCGGCTCCTCATGGCCAGGTCCACCCTGCAAGCCCAACAGGTTGACACCACTGGAGGCAGGGCTTCCTGTCTCTCAAAGATGGGCAGGAGACCACATCCTATCTCTCCTGGGGTGCTCTTTCTTATGAAAACCCTCAGCTCTGGGACAGTGTTCTCACCACCCCCAAAACCACCCATGCATGGCCTGGGGCCTCCACCAGCTGCCCCTGGTGCTTGAGACAGCTCCCACTCCCTGCAGGACTCCCCACCCTATAAGACCCTGCCCCATCATGGTGGAATGGAACTTTCTGGTCCTCCTAAAGGCTCCACCACCCCACAGCTGCTGGGCAACTGCCAGTGTGGGCCAGGAGAGCAAGGTCCAGTGGATGCCCCACCCGCTCAAGGCCACCTTGACCCCCATCCGGTAGAAGGCCCTGGAAGGAAGACCCCTTTGAGAGTGACACCCCACAGAAGTGATTGCACCTGGTGAGGCAAAGCTGTTGAAAGCAGGCACACTACTACAGTCCGAGTGACACGGGGCCTGTGGGATGCGGGTCACAGGAGTGACGCTCTGGTCTGGGGCAGGCATGGGGTGAGTCAGGTGGTCTCTTCAAAGGGCGCTCCTGGGGGAGGGGCAGAGGGCATCAGGGCAACCGCACATTCTCTCCTGGACATGGTACATGCCAGGAGGGTCCGGGCTGTACTCAGCATGTTCAAAGAGAGATCACCTCAACCACAGGGCCCTCTGCCTGCCCTTATCTCTCCCTACATCTTCTGCCTGAGTGGGTCTCTTCCCCCTGGGCCTCTAGGCTGCAGCCTCTCAAGGGACCAGGATGACAGTCATTGTCTCATCTCTGTCGCCTTAACCACCTTGGTCAAGGGGCTGTCACTTGCCAGGTTTCGGGGCCCTGAGTGCAGTGGCCAGGCCCCGAAGTTGGCTGTGGTTCTGTGACCTTCTGGCCGTGGGGTCCCAGGGATGTGCTGACACCCCTCACCTGGTCCTCACCAGCATTGTCGGAGGAGAGCTGGTCCTGGTCAGTGAGCTCGGGCAGGGAGCCCTAATGACAAGGTGGCCACGTCATCTCGCCCGCCGCTGGACCACTTAGAGGAGGGGTCGTCTTTCCTGTCCCTTCTCCAGGACATTGTGCATCCCTCAGGTCGGGTCTCGAGATGCAGGACCCCTGCCCAGATCCGTCTCTTGGCTCCAGTGCCAGCGTCACCGCTAACTGCCTCCCCAACTAGCACATTTGTCTTCGGGATCTCCTGCAGCCTCCAACAGCAGGCTGAAAAGCCGGGCTCACCTCCTCCCTCCTCACACTTGCAGGGGGCACGCTGAGCTCAGATCAGCCCCCAGAGACCACACTGTCCTGGGCTGAGCCCTGATGGGCCTGTCCCACCTAGTTTGTGTACTCACGCTGGGTGGTCAGGCCAGATGCCTCCTTGCAGTGATGTACTCCTGCCCACAGGCCCTGGCCCTGTCCTTCTGGCCACCTCTACCCATCTCAGCCAGCCACCCTCCAGGGCTTCTAGGATCTCCTGCCAGGCACAGCTGGTTTACTGGGGACTCTGCTTTCATCTGCTTCCGGGGCGGGGGTGCGGCAAGCAAAGGAAGGGCCCTGCGGGGCAGCTGCCTCCACATCTCTCTGCCCGGGCCCCGCACCCCCTACAGCTCACTCTCCTTCCCATCAGCCTGCCTCTGGCGGGACAAGCAGTCCCTGGACTGGCAGACGATGGCTAAGTGGGGTCCCCAACCCTCCGTGGACGCAGGGGAGGGCAAATCATCTGACCTGCAGGGCAGCCCGCAGCCTTGCTGCAGAGCCTGAGCCCAGGGCCGGCCGGGGCTCGGAGGAGGGCCGCGCGCCCTCTGGCGGCAGGACCCGGCA
>PISX010018162.1:0-41400 GCA_004024625.1 Mellivora capensis | reverse complement strand
TGCCCCTTCGGATCACTACGTTTGTATCTTTAGGGTAAATACCCAGTAGTGCAATTGCTGGGTCATAGGGTAGTTCTATTTTCAACTTTTTGAGGAACCTCCACGCTGTTTTCCAGAGCGGTTGCACCAGCGTGCATTCCCACCAACAGTGTAGGAGGGTTCCCCTTTCTCCACATCCTCGCCAGCATCTGTCATTTCCTGACTTGTTAATTTTAGCCATTCTGACTGGTGTGAGGTGATATCTCATTGTGGTTTTAATTTGTATTTCCCTGATGCCGAGTGATGTGGAACATCAAAGTTCACCTCTTAAAATGGTCTGCTTACAAGATTATGGAAGACTCTTATACTGTTTAATTTTTTATAACTTTCATGAGGAGAAAGAAATTGTAAAGCACAATAATATTCCTCTTTTCATGATAAAAACCTTACTCGTAAGCTGAGAAACTAAGCAAATTCCAGGATATGTATCTTAGAACAGGGTGAGAAATAAATCATTCAAGACAGGACCAACTTCATTGTCATTTTGCCTGAAAAAAGCAATTTCAGAACAGTCACTGAATCATAAAATTTGAAACCTGGACAGGATATTAGGAATCACCTACATCAGCAGCCTGCAACTTATCTAGGGCACAGGCTGCATTTAAAAAAACAAACAAACAAAAAGAAAAACATGAAAAGCTGTGAACCCTCTTCCCCCAGATAAAAGCACGTATGAACAGAAACGGTTTTGAATATAATTTGGGGGGGATTTGCTCTCCCCAAGCCTATCCATAACACAGGAAATAAAACTGCCTTCCTCATTTCATAGGTTAAGAGAGGCTGAGAAACTTGCTCACTCCGGTGGACAATGCCAGCAGCAGGAAGAGAAGGCAGGTCAAGTGACTAGTAGGTCAAAGCTCTTTTCACCAGCCTGACAGCTGATTACAGCATGACTGGGGTTTATAGCATGCAAATTACATATGCATTTCCACATTTTAGAAGGTGATTTGGAACTCTATGTTCCCCACCTCACCACACACTGAAATTCTGACTCGGATGATCCGGGGAGGATGACTGGGCAGCCTGAGGTCAGAGCAAGACCCAGAAGGATTAGGAGGACTTCAGGTGGAAACAGAGAACAGAAGAGGGCCACACACATAAAAGCAAAGAAGCAATAAATACGGTGGGACCCAAGGTTGAAAGTAAAAAGGAGCTAGCACGGAAAGGTCCTGACTACCTTCTTGAATAATTTGTATTTAATCCTGTCTGAAATGGTGACATCACTGGTAAGCTTTGTAAAACGGGAGAGATCAATTCATTTCTTGCCATTCTCTCCTGTCTACGAACATGCTCATGACCAAGGTCTTTGATCATCTAGCCCCTCTACCTAAAATGTTCTTAATCTTCTTTCCCTGGAAAACTCCTGCTCACAATCCTTCAACATCTGGTTCAAATGCCCCTCCCTGCAAGCTTTGTTCCCCCACCCCCACCCCAAACCCCACCACACACACAGAGACCTATAAGTCCTCTCAGCTTTCTGTTTATGTACCTCTGTAGCAGGACTGAGCAAACTGTATTACAACTGTCCATCACTACATCTGTCCCCTCTAAAAGTCTATGGGCCTCTTGTAAGGAGAGATTCTATCTTATTCCCATACCTCTCTCATTGCTTGTACATGGAAGGCAACACAGAGTATGATAACGGGTAGCTAAGTATGTACAGTGGAACAGAAGGGAAAAGAAGGTGTTGGCAGGAAGATCAAGTTACATCACAACAGTTCCGAACATGAACAAGAGTAAGTTGCAAGGGACAGGACAGGTAAAACAGAACATTCAGCACCTGGCCAGGTGTGATGAAAGCATAGCAGAAAGTCAGGCAGATCTTGACACCTCTCAAGTGGGTAGCTGGCATTATGACATCATTAGCCACAACAGGAAATAAAAGCAGAGCAGATGTGAAAGAAGTGGGGAAGGAAGGAAAGAAAAGAAAAAGAAAGGCAAAGAGTTCCCTTTTTTTCACATGCTGTGTTGGAGGTCCATGTATATATCTGAGATTCAGAGAACCACCGAAGGAGAGTGATCTAACCAACAAAAGGACAGAAAAAGGGTGTGGGCCTCAGAATATAGGTCAAGACTGGAAACAGTAATTTAGAAGTCACTGTATAGAGAAGAGATTTTTCTTTTAAAGGTTCAAAAGTTTAACTCGGGATACATTTCAAGTGTTATCAGTTCATTAGTTTCTAGAGACACCTCCGGGTAGCCTACCTTGATGTCTGGTCATACATGTACTCCTCGGCCCCAACTGAAGCACTCCGGAATTTCTGCAAAATTTAAAAGTCATCAAATTAAAACAAATAGGTAAGTCATCATGCAAAAACAGGAAGGAAAGTGACAAATGTGCCCGAACTGTTTTATTCTCACTTCAGAAAGGAAGATAATATATTTTTTAGTATTGTGTTTTCTACAACAAAAATAGTTACCATCTGTGCACAGAACTTGCGTACCACGTGCACACTGAGAATTACACTCAACAGAAGAGGCATCTGTGCTTTGCATATTATTCACATGTCCATATTCACATGTCCTGCAGTGTTGCAAAAGTGTCTGCAGGTACTGGAACCTGTTTCTTCAAACATATAAGACATCCCTTCCATTTTCCATTATCTCCAACGCTCGTTCCCCAAAATCACGAATTCTGAGTTAATGGGACACTGATTACAGAGAGCCGACACAGCATACACAGCACACAAACTATGCCCCTAACACAGTGGTTAGGGGCATAGTTTCTAGAGCAAGACCATCCAGTGTCAAGTTATGACTCTTTTACCTGCTACCTGTATAAACCAAGACAAGGGCCATATTTTCTCCATCTGTAAAATGCAGAAAGTTCTATTGGACAGGGCTGATCGATGAAAAGGTATTTACACTTAGTACAGTTAAGAATTAGGAAATTTTGGAGTAGGAGGGTAGCATGATGAGAAGCGCATTTAAGGAAGAGATAGAGGAGATGCACTTCCAAGGTTTTCTTTGAAGGAACATGCAGTAACCCATAACAACACATGGTGCACCAGTACTAGTAAACATGGCCCTCAGTGAATCTATTGTCCAGGCCACAGAACTCTGAAGCCCAAGGGTAGGCTTGCACACTATGACATAGTGAATTTATAAACTCAATGGTTCTAATCCCCCAGGTGGTGTGAGAAGGTGTGATATACCACAACTGCTCAGATTCAAAGAGACTTTCAACTATATACTGACTAAAATAAAGAATCTTACTCTAATAAACATGACTGCATTTGGACAAGAACCTGAAAAACTAAAAATAGTAGACATGTTACCAATGTGGGTATTGCTTTTTTCAAGCTTAAAATTTCTCTTTAAAGATTTTATTTATTTATTTATTTATTTGAGAGACAGAGAGAGAGAGAAAGAGAATGCATGAGAGGGGAGAAGGTCAGAGGGAGAAGCGGACTCCCCGCAGAGCTGGGAGCCCGATGTGGGACTCAATCCTGGAACTCCGGGATCATGACCTGAGCCGAAGGCAGTGGCTTAAACAACTGAGCCACCCAGGTGCCCTTCAAGCTCAAAATTTTATCCTGAATTCTTTTATACTGTCTTTATAATTAAAAAAAAAAAAAGTTATTCCACCTGGAAAATACCACAATCCTTTATGAGACCTGATCACATTAAGAGGTTATCTGGCTCTATATGATTTAGTACTGAGAATTATAGTCAAAGTATTTGGGTCATTCCAGTTACACTTACCAACTGCTTGGAAACCTTTTAATATAATTTGTAGGATGCCAAAACCCAGGCAGACAGCCAACATCACTATACCTTACTGTGATTTGATATAATGCATCCATACATTTCCTCATTTGGACTGAGAAAAATGATAGTAAAGAAGGTATGATAACACATATTTTCATGACTACCCTGAAAGAATTTGAGATATCAGGCAGTATTAGAATGTTATATTTAAATTTTAAATATTAGAGTTCTAGTGTTTTTCTTGAATGGGAGGAAAGAGACATCTTACTAAGAACCTACTGTAAAAAGACAAATGATTCTTCAACTGTCTGAAAATCTGGGATTTTCTGATTCCATGACTTTGATCAGCCACCATTTTTTTTAGGTCTTATCATTCATTTATTTATTCATCCATTCTTCCAATAAGGACTGAGCATCTATTTTGTATCAGGCAGCGTGCTAGGTGCTATGGGTGCCAAAGCAGACCAAAAGAGAAGAGGAAGGAGGAAGTATATCAGGTTCACAGAACTGATGGAGCCCACAGCAGACAGCAAAAGGGGGAAAGATGTACAAGATGAGGTGGGAAAGGAAAATGGGAAGCAGAATATGCAATGTTTTGTATTCCGGTTAAGGATTTAGATCTTAATCACAAAAGCAATGGGATTTAAAGGGGGGAGGGGTGACATAATCAGATAAGCATGTCAAAAACACCATCCCTGGTACAGTGTACAAAAGCAGGCAGTGTTATAGGCCAGAGATAATGATAGGTTGGGCCAACATGGTAGAAGCAGATTGGAGACAGATCTGAGAGACATTCAGAAAGTAATAATCACAGAATTAATAATGGAGGATGAGGGGAGAGCAAAATATCAAGAAAATATCCTGGTTTTTTAAACCAGGATGGTGATGGTACTAAGGTGGAGAACACAAGGAAAGATTGTAAATCAGATTTGGAATGGGTGGAGAGTCATACGCAGTTGGATACAAAGGTTTGGAGCAAAGAGGAGATAAGTAGGCTGGAGAAAAAATTGAAAGTCTTGGGCGCCTGGGTGGCTCAGATGGTTAAGTGTCTGTTTTCGGCTCAGGTCATGATCTTGGGCTCCTGAGATTGAGTCCTGCATCGGGCTCCCTGCTCAGCAAGGAGTCTGCTTCTCCCTCGACCCCTTCCCTGCTCATGCTCTCTCTCTCTCAAAAATAAATAAAATCTTTAAAATAAATAAATAAATAAATAAATAATTTGAAAGTCTTGAGAATACACATGATAACTGAAGCTGTGGACATGAAGCCAAGAGCATTACTAAGAAGAAAGAGTGATCAAATTATCAAACAGTGGTGCAAGGTACCAGCTTTAACATGGGGGTTTCCACAGCCAATTTATTCATGAGGTGGGAAGAGGATTACTATGACTCTGAACAGTGGGTCATCCGATCTCATCAAATTTCACTGCACAGAGAGAAATCTCAATCTTTCTAAAGTATAAAATGTATATGCTAGGATTTTCCAAGATTTTGCTTGATGCACAAACTGACGTAATAAAATGATAGTAGCCTGATGGCACCATATGCACTATAAACATAGTAAAATCAAGGGCATTAATCACAAGGGAAGCTATGTTCCAATTTAGTACTCTAGTCAACATTTTTAAGATTTTATTCTTTAATTTTTTTTCATGTGAGTACAGTTGACACACAATGTTACATTAATTTCAGGTGTATAACATAGTGAGGCAACTTCTCTCTCTGTTATGTTATCACACCACAACTGTAGCTACCATCCATCACCACACGCTTTTACAGTAACACTGACTATATTCCTCATGCTGTGCCTTTAACCCCATTCCATAACTGGAAGCCTGTATCATCCATTCCCCTTCACCCATTTAGCCTATTTCCCCACTCTTCCGTCTGCCAATCAATAGTTCGTTCTCTGTATTTATAGGTCTCATTCTGCTTTTAGTTTATTCATTTGTTTTGGTTTTTAGATTCCACATATGAGTGAAGTCATATGGTATTTGTCTTTCTCTGACTTATTTCACTTAGTAGAATACTCCCAAGGTCGATCTATATTGTTGCAAATGACAAGATCGCATGCTTTTTTATGATTGTTTATTATTCCAGTGTGTGTATATGTGTGTGTGATATGCCATATCTTTCTTATTAAGGTTTTACTATTTAAATGTGTGGGAGTAAATGAACTCCCAGTTAAAAATTAATCATGCTGAACAGGGCTTAAATTCAAGATAACTTTCAGTATCAGTCTATAGATGAATATAAAATCAATAGACTAACCATCATATGTCTATTGAGTATGACAAATAATCATTCTTTGCTTTCATTTGAAGATTCTCTGCAAACTATGTTAATTTGACAACACGCAGGGCATTGAATTACGAAATACATGGTAGAAATATCTGGTGCTTGCCCATATAAAGTTCTGCTCATGCCTGAGTACATGGCAGGACTAAACTTCTCAGCCCTCTTGCAGCTAGTTAAGTTTCAGTTCTACCCAATGACATATGAGCAAGAGTGATACATGTCACTTTTAGGTCAAAGTATTTACAAGTTAGTCTGCAATCATATGATTGTACTTCTCCAGTGGGTATGACCCAGAAGCCACATATAGAAATGGTAATTTCATAAAAATGGAGGGAACCTGGATTTCTGAGTCATTAATAAGAAAAAACATTTGCAGACATGTATCAGGATTATTATTAACAAGAAATAAACTTTTAGTGTATTAAATCACTGAGATCTTGGTGCTCTTTTATTCATACAGCTAGATAGCCTAATGTTAACTGACACAAAATTATAGTACAGAATAAGAAAATTCTTGCTTCTATTTTGATTCTTATTATAACTGTATATATAATTTTTCTATAAAATCTCTTCCTTCCATGCCTTAAGATTTACATGTTTCCTAGTAACATCCTAGGTATTAATACCTGCCTAATGTGTAAATTATCAGTAATACTCTTTTGCTTATTAGCTGTGTGACCTTTGGCAAGTTTCTTAACTTCTTTGAACCACTCTACCTTTTCATCAGTAAAATGAAAACAAGACACCTTTTTGGAATTATAGTAAGGATTAGAAATAAAATGCAGAAGCCACAGTGGCTGGCACACAGTACTACAAAACAAATGGCAACTATCATTATTTCTCTTCACAAATATAGACAGATAGTAAGCTTCCAGAGGGCAAAAGTCAAAGCAACCTTCCTTTTGTCCTCTACTCCCACATCTAGCACAGCATCTAACACCAGTAGAAGTAAATATTTACCAAACGTTATTATAAAGGAGCTGTACAATAAAATGTGAATCAAATTAGCTAAAATCAATCCATTAAAGAACTTCTTAATGTTACCACTGTCTTTTTTTTTTTTAAGATTTTATTTATTTATTTGACAGAGAGAGAGAGAGATCACAAGCAGGCAGAGAGGCAGGCAGAGAGAGAGGGGGAAGCAGGCTCCCTGCTGAGCAGAGAGCTCGATGCGGGGCTCGATCCCAGGACCCTGGGATCATGACCTGAGCCGAAGGCAGAGGCTTTAACCCACTGAGCCACCCAGGTGCCCCAATGTTATCACTGTCTTAAAAAAAAAAAAAAATCCCAGCTCAGGGGCACCTGGGTGGCCAGTCAGTTATATATCTGCCTTTGGCTCAGGTTATGATCCCAGAGCTCTGGGATTGAGCCCTCCTTCGGGCTCCCTGCTGTGGGGAGCCTGCTTCTCCCTCTCCCTCTGCCTGCTACTCCCCCTGCTTGTGCTGTCTCTCTCTCTCTCTCTGTCAAATAAATATAAAATCTTTTTTTTTTTAAGATTTTATTTATTTATTTGAGAGAGAGGCAGTGAGAGAGCATGATCGAGGAGAAGGTCAGAGGGAGAAGCAGACTCCCCGTGGAGCTGGGAGCCTGATGCGGGACTCGATCCCGGGTCTCCGGGATCATGACCTGAGCCAAAGGCAGTCGTCCAACCAACTGAGCCACCCAGGCGTCCCAAATAAATATAAAATCTTAAAAACAAAACAAATAAACAAAAAGCCTGAGTTGAGCCAAATTGCTCTCTTCTCTGATACCCACATACATACACATATAGAAGAATCAGTCTCTGATAAGAAATGAAATTTGCTGGGGCACCCGGGTGGCCCAGTCATTTGGGTGTCCAACTCTTGATTTTGGCTCAGGTCATGGTCTCTGGTCATGGGATCGAGCCCTGCATCTCTGCACTCAACAGGGGATCTGCTTTTCTCCCTCTCTCTCTTTCCCTCCCCTCATTTGTGCTTTCTTTCTCTCTCAAATAATTTTTTTTTAAAGGGCAATTTGCTAATCCAACAAGAATCCTAGGCATTTTAATAGTTTTCCTAAAAGAAGGACTAGATTTTAGACAAAAAATTTTTAATGAAATTTACTTGCTGAAATTACTCTGAGCTCACCTAATCTTATAACCAGTTAACAATGCCATGACTGAAGATCGTTCCATTTAATTTATGTCCATGTGAATGCAATATGCAACATGAACACTGATTTCCAAGGCTAGGAGGACAGCTAAACCAAATTTAGTGAGAACAGTATTCACACTGAGTTTCTGGTAAGTTACTTTCTCATCTACTTCCAAATAAAACCCAAAATACAATAGTTTCCTTTCATAAGCCTCCTTATCTACAACACAAACACAACTGATAACACATTCCCCAAACAGCATGACCGACATTGGGCCACATCCATGGGCTCTTCTGTGACTAATGAACTATTTCCATACCTGGTAAGAAAAACATCAGTGGCAGACTTTTAGTGAAAAAGCATGCGTCTGACATTCCCATGTGGAGTAACGTGCTTTTCCTACAGAAGCACTTGAACAATTAACTATTAGCTATTTCCAGCAATATGGCCCAGGAAGCTGAGTTTAAGACAACATTTTTGTGACAAGAACACTAAAAGTTTGATTATAAAGCTACCAGAACTCAAGAAATGAAGCACCCTCTTAAGGGCTGGGAATTTATCTTGTCTCACTCTGCTTTTCCCCTCAGAGAAGACAGCAGGAACTCAGGAATGGCTAGAGTCAGGAGAGGAAGGGCTGCCAGAGCAGCTTGTCTACCTAACTCTCCACCAACACTGCAGAGAGACAGTCCCTTTGCTCTTCTTCTGCCCATCGAAAGATGAAGAAGCATCTAATGACATTTATAAAAGGCACTCAATTTAAAAAAAAAAATAAAAGAAAGAAAGAAAGTTTGGGTGAGTCACTCACTGTGTTTAGGAACAGAGCTACTGAGGATTAGAAAACCCTACACGGTCTTCTTGAGAGTGTAGAGATAATAGGGAAGGATACTGGTCCTGGAGCCTGAGAGCTTGTGATGACTCTCATCTCTGCCACTTATTGCAGTATGACCATGGGCACTGGCAGGCTCTCTGTGCCTCAGTTTCCTCATTTGGAAAATAGAAATGACAGATATAGTACATACCTCATAGGGGTTTTGTGAGGATGAAATGAGTACTTTTCACTCGGGATGATGTCCAGCCTACAGTAAGTAGGGTCACCAAATGTTTATGATTTTTAAATATTATTATTTGGGATGCAATCTCAACCTCTGGGGGCTACATTTTGTCCCACTGGCAACTAAGCAGGCAGCAGGCTGCAAGTGTTTGGCAAGCTGCCACCACACTAACTCCTCTTTAGGAAATTAGAATCCACAAGTTTTGCCTTTTGCCATTGCCTTTTATTGTCCTGGGTGGACTGAAAAATGGGAAGCCAATGACCATCATCGCAAATACAGAGGCACTGCTCCTATCTGCCAAAGAAGCTGACCTGAGCCAATTTAAAAAATGCATTAAATATTCTGGGTCAAGAATTGGAGAACTAATTCACGATTACACCAGTTCTACAAAGATCCCAAGGCAACTAAATGGAGACAAGACTGTCTTTCAAACAAGTGGGGCTGAAGCAATTGGATACAGATATGACAAAAAAAATAATAAAATAAAATAAAATAATACCTTTCCCTTATGCCATTACAAAAGTTAGCTCAAGATGGATCAGAAATCTATATGTAAGAGGTAAAACTATTAAAAGCCTAGGGGAAAAAACAAGAGAAAATCTTTGTGACATTGGGTTGGACCAAGACTTTTTTTTTTAATTAATTTTTTAAGATTTTATTTATTTATTTGAGAGAGAGAGATCGCAAGTAGGCAGAGAGGCAGGCAGAGAGAGAGAGGAGGAAGCAGGCTCCCTGCTGAGCAGAGAGCCCGATGCGGGACTCGATCCCAGGACCCTGAGATCATGACCTGAGCCGAAGGCAGAGGCTTAACCCACTGAGCCACCCAGGCGCCCCTTAAAATTAATTTTTTAAAATTAACATATAATGTATTATTTGTCCCAGGGGTACAGGTCTGTGAATCATCAGGCTTACACACCTCACAGCACTCACGACAGCACATACCCTTCCCAATGTCCATAACCCAACCACCCTCTCCATACCCCCCTCCTCCTGGCAACCCTCAGTTTGTTTCATGAGATTAAGAGTCTCTTAGGGTTTGTCTCCCTCCCGATCCCATCTTGTTGAACCTAGACTTCTTAAACAGTATGTCAAAAAGCATCAACTATAAAAGAAAAAACTGATTAAGCGTACTTCATCGAGATTAAATACGGATTCTCTTTGAAAGACATAGTTAAAAAACAAAAAAGCTACCAGACTGTAAAACATGTAACAATTTCTCATTATTTAAGAAGCTCTTAACAACTTAATTAAAGAAGACAGATAACCCAATTTAAAAATTGGGCAAAATATTTCAACAGACATTTCACAAAAGTTGTAAGAATGGCCAACTACGAAACATGAAATGATGTTCAACATCACTACACATGGAAGAAAAGCAAATTCAAATCACAAGAAGACACCATCACATATCCACTAAAATAGCTCCTGTTAAAGAGACTGACAGCCCCAAGTATGGGAAAGGATGAGAAAACCAGAAACCCTCACATACTGCTATTGGGAAGGAAAATGGCACAGCCACCCTGAAACATTGTACCGCAGTATCTTATAAAGTTATACACACATTGACCACATGACTCAGCAATTCCAGTCCTAGGTATTTAGCTAGGAAATGAAAACACATGTCCACATGAAAGCATACACATGAAAGTTCACAGCAGCATTATTCAAAAGAGCCCAAACCAGAAGCAGCCAAATCTGTCCATTAACTGGTAAACAGATCAACAAATTGTGATATATGCTTACCATGGCATACTATTTAGCAAGTCAATAATACAATCTTTTCATATAAGCAACAAACCAGAATCTCAAAGAGTGAAAGTAAAAGTGAAACTACAGACAGAGGGCAGATCAGTGCTTGCCCAGAGCAAGAGAGGAGGTTCCAAATGCAGGGGCTCAAGAAAACTTTTAGGGTGAAGGAAATTTCTATTGATTCTGACGTTGTATACAATTACCGAAATATTCAAACTTCACTTAAAACTTGTGAATTTACAACAAATGAACGAGGGGCGCCTGGGTGGCTCAGTTGTTCAAGTGTCCAACTCTAGGTTTCAGCTGAGGTCATGATCTCAGGGTCGTGTGATCAAGCGAGCATGGAATCTACTTGAGATTCTCACCCTCTGTCCTTCTCTGCCCTCTTTAAAGTAAAAATTAAGTCTTATAAAAATTTTAAAAATTTAAAAAAATAAATAAAACAAGAAATCCGAGAACCTTGTTTGTGTAAGTCCTACAGGTACATGAAAAGAATATCAGATCTCTACCTATAAGTATAAAATGTACATACATATAACTGTTGGCTATTAATAGTATACATTCTCATTGCTTCTTTGGCCTTTTGGCTAAGATCGAGTGTATTAATAGTAAACATTCTTTCTTGAGTATCCACTGTAGGTCTTAAAGAGTTACATCATTTCAAAAATTACACAGGCAACATCTTTAGCTACCATTTGAAAAGTTACAAACTAGAAGAGGGCAAAGTGAAAATGTTACAAAGTAGCAAGTTTCCACACAAACAGCTCTTTATTCCTCATAAATATTTAATTTTAAGACTAAAACTAAAACACATGTCATTTAAGGATCAAAAATTTTTTAAATTTTCTTTTCTTTTTGGAGAGAGAAAGAGCACACAAGTGGGGTCGGGGTAGGAGCAGAGGGAGGAGAGAATCTTACACAGGATCCACGCCCAGCGTGGATTAATCTCAAAACCCTGAGACGATGAGGGGCCAAAATAATGAGTTGGATATTTAACTCACTAAGTCACCAAGGCACCCAAGGGTCAAGAAGAATAGAAATAGTCCTCCACACACCCAAACCAAAGATTTATTAAAACCTTTTTATAAAGATACAGCTACATTTTTTTTAAACCCAATGCTCCCAGTTTAATTAAATTTTTGTTTTAGATTTTACTTATTTATTTGACAGACAGAGATCACAAGTAGGCAGAGAGGTAGGGAGGGAAGCAGGCTCCCCGCTGAGCAGAGAGCCTGATGCGGGGATTGATCCCAGGACCCTGGGATCATGACCTGAGCTGAAGGCAGAGGCTCAACCTACTGAGCCACCCAGGTGCCCCCCAGTTTAGTTAATTTATCCCACTTAACAAGCAAACAGGAACAAAATGAGCTGGGGCTTCTGGGTTTAGGTCCTGGCTGCAGATGACTGAGCTAGGGACTCACCTCTGTGGTTCCATCCTTGAAGCTCTCGCTGTAAGTGCTGTCTGGGGTGCTGCGCTGGTCATCCTTGAGGTAGGCGCTGTGGCTGGCCATGGAGGGCACACCATACTGAGTCTGTTCAAAGATAACCACACGTTGCTCCTCGCCGTCTCCCCGGGGATAGTGCACGGGTGGGGCCATGAAAACGGGTGTAAAGTCTTCAGCTTTCACTACTGTGATTCCTGATACGGGAATGATGGCTGGGCTCTCGGAGATGTTCATGCTGTATGGTTCCCGTTTCGAATTCTCCAGGTGGTCTTGATTTAGGGAAAGGTTCACTGGGACAGTCTTTAGGACTTGCACTCGGTTTTCTCCTCCACTCAAATTACTCTGGGCTTCATTGGTGCCAAGACAGTTTCTGCATATTGAAACCCATCCCCCCACACAAAATAACAGAATTAGAAAAGTCACCGATCTGCAACTCCTAATAAAATAACTGATGCAAGCAATCATCAGTGGACATTAATGCCATCAGGGGAAAAGTTGATGGTGAACTTTACAAGGGAAGTAGGACATGTGTTTCCCAATACCATGCAATCAGCCCACCTGTGAATTGCAACTGGGGGTGGGGGGGTGAAAATGACCCTAAATTTAGCAAGCCTTCATATCTAACTCCCAGCTCTCAGGAAATACAGAAGGCTGGAAGAGATGACTTAAACAACATCAAAAGGAAACAATCATACAAACAGAATATAGCAAATCTTACTGACCTGGTTTCTTCAATAAGTTAGAGGCATGAAAAAAAGAAAGGAGGGTGGGAAGCTTGTTCTAGATTAAAAGATTTGAAAGACATAACAATCAAATAGGATGAGTAGATCTTGTCTGGATCCTGGTCTGAAAAACCAAAGAGGCATTTATAAGACAATAGGATCTTTGAGGCAACTGAATATGGACAGGGAACTAGGTGATATTAAGGAAGCATTGTTCATTTAGTTAGGTGTGATAATGATTTTGAGATTATGTGATAAAACTTCCTTTTTATTTACAGATGCAAAGGCGATGAGTTACAGATGAAATGACAGGATATCAGGAACTTATTTTAAAGATGACGACAATAAGGAAAAAAGAAGGGAAAGAGAGAAAGGGTAGAGATTAAGCAGGTATAACAAAAAGTTACCACTGCTGAACCTGCAGAACTGGACGGGTATTTGGGGGTTCATTATACTGTACTCTTTACTCCTGGATGTGTCTGAAAACTTCCTTTTTTTTTTTTTAACATTTTATTTATTTATTTGACAGAGAGATTGCAAGTAGGCAGAGAGAGAGGGGGAAGCAGGCTCCCCGCCGAGCAGAAAGCCCAGTGTGGGGCTCAATCCCAGGACCTCAAGATCATGACCTGAGCAGAAGGCAGAGGCTTAACCCACTGAGCCACCCAGGCGCCCTGTATCTGAAAATCTTCCAAGGAAACAGCTTTTTGAAAAAGGTGGGAGTGAGACAATAATTTGAAGGGGGGCAGTGGGAAGAATATTTTACACTGTTCTGTGGGCTAAACTCCTTCCAAGAAAAAAAGGCAATGAGAATTTATCATGAAAATATTTTCACTAAACTGAAAAACAACATGAGCTCACTGATATCCTTTGCACTGAATTACTTTTGGGGCTTGAGGGAGTGGTGTAACTGGGCTTATGTAAAACAAGATCTCTCAGATCTCAGACCTCCTGACTGGTACAAAGAGAAAGAACAGGGTTTGGAAAATTAATTCTCACCGGGCTGGGATACAATACTTTCCATTTCTACTATAGGATTCTGGGAGAGAGAAGAAGCAAAGAGAAATTAGTCAATGGAAGAGTATGGTTAATAGCACCATGATTTTACTAGCAGAGTCCCTGTGGTCAGTTAAAATTGGGGTCACCTCTCACTTATATATGGATTATTCTGAATGATATGAGCAAAAAGAAATACATATTTTGCATGGAGCCCTGCCCCCAATGTCTGTTATTTTGGGTTTTGTTGTTGTTGTTCCCCCCCCCCCACCCCCTTTTAAACTAGCATGATCTTTCTGGGGCTAACTAGCATCTCTCATAGAGACAGAAATATTTGACTAAAATTGGTTCTTCCCAGAATTAAGCTCTCCTAGCTCCTCTGAGCTTGCCCAAGTCTCAAGCAGGACTATGTATGTATTTCTAGCTTTGATTTCTCAGACAAAACCTCAAAGTGACTGAAGCTTGAGGAAAGAATGGTTTCACATGAATAAAGCCAACAGAAAAATACCTAAACTTCTTGGAGTCTATCACAAATCTGTAGAAATCATTCTAGAAAGTAATCCTTTAAAGAATAAAACTGCAAACCTACAATCATTCTGCTTTAAATAATAACCTGCTTTCATGGTCAAAGCAGTACAGTGACTCTGTATATGAGACACAGTGAAAATTTAGAAATTATGTTTAATCTGAGTCCAGTTAGCTAGATGATGCCCAACCCAGACCACCCATTTATGTCAGCATTTCCTAAGCTCCATTGTTTAGAACACTGCATGGAATGTTAATAGATGTTCCTCAAAGAAAGGAGTCTGTGATAAAATCAGTATTTTTTTTAAATTGCCATAACAAAACGAGCCTGTGTGAGCCACAAACATCATGAACACAGTAAAGGCCCCCAGGCTTTCCTTCACCTGTTTAATTTATAACCCAGAATTTCCCAAACTCATTTTACCCCAAACTCTCTTGTGGAGGATTAACTATTAATACTCGTGGATAATGTCCTGTTGGATGTAAGAGGGGCTGGTCTATACTGATTAGCACCCAAAGCAAGTGTCCAGTGTCCACTCCTCTGGACTTTGCACAAGCACAGACTTACTGCCATTGCCAAAATACTCAAAGTTAACCAACTCCTCTACAGTTGAAGTCCATTTCAGGCCAAATTTATTAATTCTTTAATTCATGCAAAACACGTGAATTCTAAACAAGAAACTCAAGTCAAAATATTTGGGGCATTTTTACGAACAAACCTAACTGAACTACAGAGTTGTGTAAACCTAGTCCACTCATCGGTACCATGTGAAGAGGGAATATGAGACACAGCATCCCTCCGGAACATGTACACCCACCTCTGTGGAAGAGCAGCGGTTTTAGCAGCTAGAAAAACCTCAGAAAGACGTCCAAAAAACAGAACATTAGAACAGACTATTAGAACAAAGTAAGAATTACTGGGAGCTACTGACTCATCTGCAATACTATTTTAAATTGAACCAAATATTACAACATGAGAAAGAAATGCAACACTAAGAACGGTGCGTTAAATATAAAAAATCTCCATCACGCCATTGCGGTTTTCAGTTATTTTCCCAAGTACCGACTTCTTTACACAGTCAGTTGTGATGATAGCTCGCTAGCACATGGCACCGTCATTCATGAAGACACGGCAGATCAAATGAGAGCCTTCCAAACTGCACTCAACCAGAAGTCTACTCAGTCAAAATGAGTCTATACATGGTGGTTGTGTCTACACCTCGCTGCCAGTGTTTTTGAATGTGCTCCACTGAAATCACAACAATAACCATTAAAATATGATGGGGGGCTCTTTCATGTTGTTCTAAAAGATGCGTCAACCAAAAATAATGGTCTCTTTTGTCCATGATGGCACAGACAGAGCACATATCTTAAATATGTTTCCCCCCGACCCTTCTATGATTACTGATACATGAGTTAGCAGACGGCACACACTCCGCTTAATAAATGGTGGCTAAAGGGAGGCCAAGTCATAGGACCTGAAGAGTGTCAGGCTCTTTCTCCCTGTCATCTCTGCTACCAACTAGGGCCCAGGGCCCAGGGCCCCAGGAGAGTGTGGAGCATTAGAAGATCCCTTTGCAACTGCAAATCAGAAGCAGATAGCCTGTTTCTTTGCTGAGGGTGTACTTGGAGGTGATGCACAGCCCAGGGCTGGTGGTTGGTGGGGTGGCTCCCGCTGTTGGTCATGTAACAAGATCATGTCATAAGCAGTTCCTCTCAAGGCCAGGTAAGATGCGGATGTTTGTGCTAGCAGGGGATTTTGTTTCTCCTGGCTTCATATTTCCATATGAAAAAATCACTAATAGGAAAGTATTGGGGCTTTTCCCCATTCCTCTGCAGGAAAGAGATAGGTTTGATTGATGGGTTTGGGAGAAATAGCTCAGTAAAGTGGGTCAGTCCCTTTTGGTTCCCTTTTTAGGTCTAGATCATCCTGGCCATAGAGAAAAGACTCCAGTCACTGCCGCCATATCACAGTGGCTGGCCTGTCCCTTCAGGGAGGCCTGGAGTCCTGCTTAGGTTTGGGTGAGTAAACACATCTAAATCAGGATGGACATGTCACAAACTGTGGATTCAAAAATCTCGTTCTCTATGGGCTTAATCAGAAAGAAAACTGATTTGTTTTTTCCTTTTTAATTTCAATCTGTCTGTGTCCTGTTTTTTAAATGGTTCTTAATTCAGGATTGCAGGAAAGGAGTGTCACATGAAGATCTCCTAACATCTTTCTTGCCCCTGCTCCCTCATGGCGTCTGCTGCTACTCATGTTTCTCTACAGGCGGCCTCCTGGGGTGAGAGACTGTCCAGCCTCCTTCCTCTCCCCCTCATCAAAAGCAATCTCTCCATGGCTCACTCCCTCAAGGGCTTGATTACAATTATCCAGCCATGGGACTGATTAGAAAAGTTCACCTCTAAATAGGCTATCTTGCCAGCACTTCACCTCTAAGCAAGGATTTTCAGCTATCTAACGAGAGCCTGCTGAAGACCCTTTGGATGCATAAGCAAATTATGCAATTTGCTCTCCCTGCTGCAAGATCCAGTTTTGGTCCAGACTCTATAAAAGACAGACAGAAGAAGCTAAACTTCTTGATCCCATCTCCTCTCGAGAACAAAAATTACAGTTTAGCATGGCTGTTTTCAAAAACACAGAAAAAGAAGTTAATTGGGGGAGCTGGCATAGTCCTTTACATACCTTTTATCCTGCTCTTCTTGGCCGTCATTTGCTTTGCTTACAGACAGCAGCCTCTTGTCACGAGGAACCTAGAAATATCACCAACCATCAGTCAGACTTACACAGACGTGGCTGTGACTAAGTGCAGAGCTGGAGACCAGCAGAAGCAAAGCACCTGAAATGGAACGTTCTCTGGGAAAAGGGAGCAGATTTGCTATAGGCAGCTGATGGTTAAAGGTGAGTAGCATGAGCGGTAATGACAGTGGGTCAGACACAAAGGGGTGATGATAAACAGAAGGCCATGATGATCACGGTTCTGCTGTGCACCTGCTGACGTGGGCAGCTCTGCCTGGACCTGACTACCCCAAAGCCCACCCCACCTTGGGAGTGAATGAGGGGAAAGGAGCACCGTGAGTGGAGGTTGAAACTGGATCCTGGAAGAGACAGAAATCATCTTGGATTTACAACAAGCATCCTCTCAAAGAACAGGGACAGACCCTCCACTCTGATGAGGGACTTCTGGTGCTGACCCAGAGGGGAACGACCTGGGTACAGGCCCGCAGTGTGCAACAGGAGAACAGCAGCCAGTACCCCAGGACCAGCCTTTAACCACCACTCCTCCATAGCTTATAGCCTTGCTTCCACAATTTTTCTTCAAAGGTACTTTCCTTATTGTCTTTGAGACCACAATGCCAACACATTACTTGAAAGATGAGTGAGGAAGTGCTACTAGAGGGAAGAGGCACTCCTACCAGCTGCATTTCTGACCACCATCCTATCTTCTTACAGCAGCACAGATCATTCGCTTAGCTCGGCCAGAGTTTCAAACACATGAATAGTAGCTTTAGATTTATTTGTATGGTTGGTTGGTTGGATGTTTTATTCGTTATTTCTGTGTTTTTTTGCTACATCTCCAAATCTTCATGCTAGTCAAACTCCTTTGCACCCAAATGCAGCCTTCATTATGTTGACATAAAAGGCCTTTATGAGAAGTATCCCTCTTCTAGATTGTTGTAGAAATTCTTATCGTTTCCACTTACCTGGATATATATATGCAAGCCCAGTCAGCTGGATGAGCGAGGCAGCAAAGCAGCATAGCTACCAGTCAACACCTAAACCTGAATGTCTGGGTTAGAATCTCAGCTCTACCACTAACTAAACTCTGCCTCATTTTTCCCATCTGTAAACCATGCTTAATGGCAGTCCTATGGCTAACAGGGTTTTTACTAAAATTAAGTTAATTTTTTTCAAAGCACCTGAGTATCTAGTACTTTGTAAGTATTTGTTAAATAAAAATAAATCAATTGTAAGTCTTTTGTTCACATGTCAATGTTGAGGGTCTACAATGTGCCAGGCATTACTAAGTGCTAGATGGAAATGAGCCAAATGAAACATAGCCCCTACCATCAACTGAAGATGACAGATAAACATAAACATTCACAGCATCATTATTCACAAGAGCCAAAAGCTAGAAACAACCCAAATGGCTGTCTACAGATAATGAATAGGCCAAGTGTGGTATATACATACAACAGACTATTCGGCCTTAAAAATGAAGTTCTGATACATGCTCTAATGTGAGTCTTGAAGACATTTAGGCTAACTCCCCAGTGACTCAAATCCACCCACTTCCCTCTGATGTTTGCCTCCTGCTTCAGCCTCCGACATCTCCTGCCTGGGCTACTGCATCAGCCTCCCAACTGGTCTCTCTTCTCCTTCACTTAGTCCCAGCAAATCCACTCTGGATCCATTAAGAAGATCCAGAACGACCTTAAAAATGCAAGTCTAATCCCATTATGCTCATACTTGAAATTCTTCAGTGCTTTCCATTTCTTGAAAACACGGCTCCAAAAAGCTCCCACCTCAACTTAGGCGGGATCACTGCAGTGCATATAGTCACACTTTATCTCAAACATGCAACACTCCTCCTCTCAGCAGAGCCATCAAAGTCTTCTCTGCCTTTGGATATCCATTCCACCTCTGTAACTATCACCATTGCTAGACAGTCATAGCTAATTAGTGAATATTTGTTGGATGGATGGATAGACAGACAGACAGATGGATATACAGATGGACAGGTATTTAGATGGCTTTATAAATGGACAAACAAGCAAACCAACAAACTGGTTTCCAGCACTACACAGAACAGATGGGAAAAAATTAGCCAAAGAAGCATAGAACTAGAATCAAATAATGATGAACCACCAGCTCCCTCAGGAGAAAATGAAGTAAGATAAAGTGAGTCAAACCACTTTTAAAATGCATTAACTAATGGAATCTGTCCTGTTTTCCTGTCATGCCTGAAATTCATCAAAAGTTCACACTTGACTTTGGAGCTGCTATTGATAAGTAGCTTGAACTGGAGAGAAAACTGAGCTTATACCTGACTCCCTAAATTTTGAGAATTCCCATTTAATACGCTTTGAATGGAGTTTTTTTTAAAAAGGCACTGTCTAATGGTGGACAGGTTATGAACTGTATTCCTGCAGAAATATCCCTGCAAATCCCTGTTCATGTGTTGAAGCCCTAACCCTCAATGTGACTGTACATGGAGACAGGGCCTTTCAGGAGGTAATTAAGGTTAAATGAGGTCATAGCAGTGGGGCCCTAATCTAACAGGACTGAAACACAGAGAAATATACAGAGAAATACACAGAGAAATATACACCCACATATGTAGACACAGACAGAAGGCAGCCATATGCAAAGGAGGAAGGAAGAGAGGCCTCACTGGAAAACAACCTTGCCAGAATCTGGATCTTGGGCTTCAGAACTGTCAGAAAATAAATTTCTGCTGTTTAAACTCCCCAGTCTAGGGTATTCTGTTATGACAGCCCCACAGACTAATACAGACAGCATAATGGAATGGAATTGGGAAATGTACAGGATTGTACTGTGACCTTGAGGAAATCCCACTTAGTGGCCTGAACTACAAAATATGAAATCTGATGGGCTTCACTGCAGTGATGCTATGGTGACAGTTTTAAAATGTACATGAAAAGACTTTGAAATGTATGAAGTATTATACCAAGATATGCCTTGCAGTTCTCAAGGACAGAGATCACCATTTCTTGAGTGCCTGCTGTGTGTCACACATCCTCTCTCTGATAAAGCCCACTACTGTCCTGGGGGGTGATGTGGTCTAGACACAGGAGTGTGGAAAAATGGTTTATTTAGCACTTCCAAAGAGGTATAAAAAAATCTATAGAATTTAAGTGATAAGACAGCAGTAATTGTTACAATAATTTAACTTCCCAAAGCATACTCAAAAAATACAATCTCTTTTTTCATTAGTACTTTACTTCATACAGAAGGAAGGTCTATTCTCAAAGTAGATTTAACTTTGTTGTAACTTTATACCATCATAGATATGTTGTGATGGTCAGAGATCTAAGGCCTGAAAATGATCATTTGCACACAGTTTTGGGAAACAAGGCTAATTCTTTAATGTTTAAAATGTTTCAAGCAAAAATATAATAAAGTTTGTGTGGAATAAAAGGAGCCATGTAACTCTACTCATCCACACAGTCTCAGGAAACATTTTATTTAAATATTTTATATCCTAAAGTAATAATTTAATCCTGAAAAATATTAATTCAACAGAAAGAGTTATAGACTTGGCAACAAACTGAGTTTTATATAAATTCCCTATTCTGCATCTCAACACATTTACAGACAGAAATGTTTCAACTATCCTTTAAATATCAAAGACATCCAAGAGGAGAGGTAACTAGGTACCATATTTACTAACAATTATCCTCTGAATGTATGGGGAAATAAAATACATTGCTTTCATAAATTACTAAGTATTTTGTTCTGCAGTATACTACTCTTTTCATTAACACAAAAGAATTGCCATCTAATAAAGATATCTGAAATTATGTCCATTTCACAGTGATGGAATAAAATCTATTTTTTAAAAATTAGAGTATATGTCTTCAAAATATATCTTGATACGTTTCTTCAATGTTTTACAAAACTATTAACTAACATATTAGTTTATTATAGTTAAAAAAGCCACAAAAGGAAGTTGTCATGACCCAAGTGACTACATCAGGGTGACATGAATGGTAAGAGATCTTTGGAAAGTATGAGAACTCTGGTTTAGGAGCGGGACAGGAAACAAGACTTGCAAACGTGAAGACCGCTGGAAGGACAGAGAAAGCAGGAAACAGGGAGGAAAACAGGAAGAAGAGACTAAAGCTTACTGAAAGGAGAACTGTTCCTCTTGGGTGATCTCATGATGAAGGAAGAGGGGAGGCGGGGACTCAGTTATTCTTCTAAAATAAAGCGTTCACTGTGCCCAACCAGGAAAATAAACACAGCCATTCTCACCTTTGTGCCAATTCCCAGCTAAGCCAGTAGTGTTTACAATCAAAGCTGGCAAACAAATCTCCTCATTCAGTAAATACATGTTTATTTTTTTACACTTCACCAGTGCTACAGGAGCAGGTCGTACCTTTCTAAGAGACAGACCAGTGTTTCCCATTAGGTTTCCTGAAACACTCTTATTTTGAAGGTATTGTGTGGCAGGTATTTTTGTAATGTAAGTGAACTATACTCATTTTGTTTTAAAGGTTTTTCAAAATAAACATTTAGTACCCATCAAAACAAATGAAAACAGGGTTATAACAAAATTAGGTTTTGTAATTACGGCAGAAGTCAACCACAAAACACTCATGGAATATTCCTGATAAAACTAAAAAAATCAATTAATCTAGAAACCCCTAATGTTCTTATAAAATAAGAAATCTAAAAACAACCTAAATGCCCCTAATTGAGTGATGACTAAATTAAGGTATAGTCACGCAATGTAATTTTTAAAAAATAATCTCTACGCCCAACTTGGGACTCAAACTCTCGACCCTGAAATCAAAGAGTCACTTGCTCTACCAACTGAGCCAGCCAGGTGCCCCTGTAACATTTTTATTCACCAATAAGGATGGTGATGTATTTGCAATACGGTATGAAGCAGGAGATAATATGCGTGCATGTCAACAGAGGACACAGAAATAACAATCCCAAAATGAAAACTTCCTCTGGGAGGGTGGCGAAGCTGAGTTCCACTGATGGGAAAGCAGGGAGGCAGCGAGAACAGGTACAGGCAGAATTCCACAGCCAGCGTTGAAATACTCTGTTCTCTCCCCTCTTCCCACCCGCAAGAAGGGGCGTCTCTGGGGGCGGGCAGAAGAGGGAGGCGGGGCTGCCGGATCTACCTTGTAGTAGTCGTAGAGCAGGCCCAGGGCGGCAGCACTGTCCTCGTCCCCATTAATGCTCATCATCGCCTTGGTGGCCGCCGTCAGGGGATTCTCCAAATACGACTTCCAGGCTTCATCCTCACTGGTGTAGGCCCTTCGCGTATTGAACGGAGGTTCACTGGGCATGGGCACTAAGGCCACCAGTCGTTTATTACTTTAAAAGCAAGAGAAATGGGAGGTTCATTATCAGGGAAATGTTCCTTTTTCCGCCCAAAATACACACATTGCATGGTTCATCTGTACTCCCCTGGAATGAGGAAGGGAATGCTGCCACACTACATTTATAAAGCCACTATGCCTCTAGAACTAAAAATGGTCTTTACAACATTGTTTAAGTACTGTAAGTTGATTCCCTTCACAGTTGATTTTTTTCATATTGTCATTCTAGGAGCCAAATCTTTTTTTTTTTTTTAAGATTTTATTTATTTATTTATTTGTCAGAGAGAGAGAGAGAAATAGAGAGAGAGAGCACAGGCAGCCAGAGGCAGAGGGAGAAGCAGGCTCCCTGCTGAGCAAGGAGCCTGATGTGGGACTCTATCCCAGGACGCTGGGATCATGACCTGAGCCGAAGGCAGCCGCTTAACCAACTGAGCCACCCAGGCGTCCCGAGCCAAATCATTTTTATCTGACTGTCCTTTATTAATATTACCTGCAGGAAGCAGGTTTCGTTTAACACTGAGTTGTAATTATAAGTAAATATGTGCAATACATTAAATGTAATCAATACTAAAAACTTTTATCAAATTTAATCCACATTTGAAATTGCTTGCAAATTACAGACCAATCCAAGTCTCTTATTTAAAAATGGCAGTAGAAGCTACTTTGTAAATAAGCCATATTGTGATACACTGCCTAATAAGGATATTTAGCAACACCAAGCCTCTGTCTGTGAATCCCACGTTGCCATAGGACCGTACTGTACTTAAATGACACAGAAGCTCCAGGTTATAAAATCCTCATGGAGAATGAGCAGAGCATCTGGAGAATTTTCAGTAGAGACAGAAAGGGGCTGGAGTCATTTGTCAATCCTAACCAAGCCAAACTTGGGTAAAGTAGCAACTGACAAGGCAATTTCTTGTAGAGGATGGGACAGTGACTCAAATACCCAACACCTATGACAGTCCTCAGCAGCTCCTTGGGCTGGGGCCCCTGTTGTAAAGGAGCCTGGAGAGGCTCTGGAACTTGTCTCCTGGCCCTCTACTGTTTGACCATTGAAACAGAACCAAAATGTAACGATGACATATTGTATTTCAATAACAGCTCTAACTCATAATAACAACATGGGCAAGTGACAGGACCGGAGAAGGTTAACACCTTAACTAATGAATAGAAATTTAGCCACCACGGGTCCTCCACGTGACTCAGCTCTAAAAGAGGTACCTTTTTGCTGACTATGGTCCCTTCCTATGGGAGACGGTCTCAGCTCACTCTGTGATAGAGAATTGAGGTGCACTGTCTACAAAGGCTGCACTGGGGGCCCCTTCTGTGCTGGCATGGTGCCATGCACTGGTATAAGGTCAGAAAAAGACACTTTCACTGTTGGTAAGACCAGGTAATGAGGGTGGGAAATCTACATTTAGTGGAGTGGAATTCCGAGCTAGATAGTTGCCAGGCCCTGATTTCAGCTCTGCCAGTGGTTTGGTGAAACAGTTTGAAGGAAAGAAACGATACTAACCCAATCGCAAATGAAGTGGATTTGAAGGGCTAATGATGTTTCTGGAAGTATAGGGGGAAAAACCCTAGTGGAAGGGTTTACCAACCATGAGGCAGGGTGGTGCCATGGGCAAGCAGCGGGTACTGGAAGTGAGTCCTTGCTCACCATTTACAGACATGCAAAACTGTCTGAGTTTCAGCTTTTTCACACCTTACATAAGGACAGCAATGCCCACCCTGTTTAGCTCACAGTGTGATTGTGAGAAGCAAATACCATAACGGAGAAAACAGAGCTCTGCAAACCACGCCAGGCTATGCAAACAGCAGGTACCATGATCACTGCGCGGTTCTTTGTTCCTGCGAAGTATGTGGGTGCACTGATTTTTGGTAAAGTCAATTATAATTGAAAGGTGTTAAAGACAACCATTTCAGAGGGAAACTGAAGTTGTTCACTTAGCAATATTCCGTAAGTATTTACTGCAAACTCGACAGGTGCCAGGCATTATGCTTGTCATTGAGGATGCGGTGGCACACAAGACAGACCCTGTCCCACTGTCCATACAGCTTGCAACCCGGTGGAGAGAAGGCACCACCATTACAAGAGCAACAGGTGTGAGAAAGGGAAATGGACAATGTCATGAGGGTACATGAGAGAGGGGACCAACCTATCCACAGGATCAAAGAGGAGCCGAAGTTTCGACAAAGATCTGAAGGCAGGAATGTGTTGTCGGTCCATGCTGAAATGGGCAGGTGTGGGAATTATTTTGTAAATGGAAGAACATTTTGGTAATTCAGAATAATGGAATTTTCTGCCAAAAGGAGCACATTTGTATTCATTTTGGAGTCAGCTATGGAAATTCATATATTCTAATCTAACAGTAAAACAGCATTTTCTTGTAAAAATTACTTATTTATACAGGATAGGGTTGGACTTGGGGACAGAAACATGGGTGACATCCTGAGAGCCTATCAGTGGAAGAAATTAGGCCTCTGAGGAGAACCAAGAGAGGTGGTCAGCCCAGGTGTGGGAAGGCCACCACCACCCCTTCCCTGTTGTTTAGCTGGGCACCCTGGGTGATTCCACCACTTAGAGGGAGAAGCAGCAAATTCTGAAACCTTATCTGTGCCCGTGAGGGTCCACCCATCACGCACACTTCCTAAAATGCTCAGTCCTACAGGAAGGAAGGAAGGAAGGGCTTCACATTATTTGCAGTGACCTCATGATCAAAAAAAAAAATATGGATCATATTCTCTTTAATGACCGAGAGAAGCATATATTGCGTGCCGGGCGAAGGAAGGTGTTAATTACAACACTGGCTAACTTCCAAAAGTTTAGCAGGAAGTACCAGGCTGAAGGAGAAGGGCCAACTCCTTGTTTACACTAAGTGGTATCCTGATTCACTGGAGAGATTTCACTTCAAGTCTTCCTTCTTAAGGACCCTACTCCCCACCCCCATCCCTCACTGAGTCTTCTGGATTGCTGATTTCATTGGTTCCTAGCACACGTGTTCAGTCATAAATTTAGATTCATCAGCCTTTCCCCTATGATGAAATTGTTGATGAATCCTTACATGATTAGTGGAAAGAAATATACTGGGAAAGCACAACTTTACTAGTTGTTTCTTTGCACACTTTTGGTGACCAAAAGAGCCTTTTATGCTCTTTCCTTTAACTGCATAATGACTCTGGTTTTCTTTCTTCTCTTCTCTTTTTTTTTTTTTTTTTTGTTTGTGTTTGTTTTCTTTTTTTGGTTTTTTGGTGTGGGTTTTTTGTTGTTGTTTTTGGGGTTTTTTGCTTCATAGATTATAATCTCTCTAGTACAGAGCACTGTTGAATAAAGCTTGGTTTAATAAAAACAGAATAATCTCTGGTACACTAAGCAAACATGCAGATTTACAAAGAAAGGAAAGTTTCCTAGGGCAGATTTTACCAAAGTTTGGAACACATTCTGAAGCTGAGTTTCATCATCGTTTCTTTTGGAATGGTAGCTCTGCTTCAGCTCTGGTTAACCTTTTAAATATTCTTTTTGTAGCTTTAGGTATGGCATGTTCTGGGTAGCCTCAAACACAGAGCTGTAAACAGCAGCTATAAACTTGATCCCTGGTCCTTCTTTGGAGAAAAGTTTAGATTAACACCTGAGAGCATTCATAGCAAGGCTAAAGGCCATGTTGGGCCACACATATAACTTCTTTTTTTTTTTTTTAAAGATTTTATTTATTTACTTGGCAGAGAGAGATCACAAGTGCACAGAAGCAGGCAGAGAGAGAGGGGGAAGCAAGGCTTCCCGCTGAGCATAGATCCTGATGCGGGGCTTGATCCCAGGACCCTGAGACCATGACCTAAGCTGAAAGCAGAGGCTTAGCCCACTGAGCCACCCAGGTGCCCTCCCACACATATAACTTCTTGTTCTCATTTTTTTTTTCTTTAATCCACTACTTCACTTCGTGGATGTTGGGAGAACAGTTGAGAGATGACTCATCAGCGGAAGCAGGGAAGGAGGTGGGGCAGTCATGCGACTGAGAGTCAGGAACAGCTCCAGATCACTTCGCCAGAGGCAACCTCACCATCCCCCATAAGCATTAACAAGAGTCTGATGCAGGAATGCTTTGCTAGGGAGAAGCGTAGAAACAGTAGTGTATGATGTCTTTACCTTCTAAAAATATGTGTAGTAATAATCAATAAATCCAGACATAAATCTATTGTATCAGGGACCACAAAACAAAAATGAGGTCATGACATAGTCACACAAATTACCACTCTGAATCCATTTCTCATCATCCATTTCTTTTGTAACTCCTACAAGGTTGTGGGTTTTGTGCTTTTTTGTTTTGTTTTATTTTGTTGTTGTTTGGCGCGGGGAAGGGGGGTCAATCCAGAGGAAGGGTGGTTTTAGAGTTGAATAAATCTCAGTTTTAATTTCAGTTTTGTCAATTATGGAATTTAGATGAGTTACTTTCCTTCTCTGAGCTTCCATTTCTTCATCTGTAATATGATATCAACTTTTCAGAGCTGTTCTGAAGGAACAACTCAGATATTTAGAGATGAAGTGCCTGGCACATTACAGATAAATAGTTCAATTAATAATAGTTAAAAGTATTACTTCTCTTTAGAAATGATTCTATTATTTTTCTGCTCAAAATCCAATAGACTGTTTTCAGTTTTTAAACGCCTTGAATTTTCTTGGATATTTCTTAATTCTCTAGAATCTTGCCTTGTCTGGCTTCCAAGACATTGTATGAAGGTGGTTCTCCTCTGCAGCCCATCAGTCTTTTCTAGTTTTTATTCTACTTCAACTCTCCTCTTATTCCTCTAACTCTGACAGTCCTGGGGCCTTTGCTCTTTTATCTCCATTATTGATTCTTCTGACTTTCATTGTTCCTCTACCCTGGTAACTAACAAATGTACGTTACCAGAGAACCAGTTTTGCACTTTCTGCGGAGATGCTCTCTGTGGTGAACTTCAACTCAACATACCCAAACTGAGCTCATTATCATTTCTCAGTTGGGCACCCCTCACCATCATCTGTCCCTGGTCATCTAGAATCAAACCATGTGTACTGGTTTAAAATACAGACTCTGGGCGCGCCTGGGTGGCTCAATGGGTTAAGCCTTTGCCTTCGGCTCAGGTCATGATCCCAGGGTCCTGGGATCGAGCCCCGCATCGGGCTCTCTGCTCAGCGGGGCTCTCTCTGCTTCCTCCTCTCTCTCTGCCTGCTTCTCTGCCTACTTGTGATCTCTGTCTCTCAAATAAATAAATAAAATCTTTTAAAAAATAAAATAAAATAAAATACAGACTCTGGAGCCATATAGCCAAGGCATAAATCCTGGAGGCACTACTTACTAGCTGTGTAACCGTGGACAAGTTAGTTCATCTTTCTGTACATCAGTTTCCTCACCTGTAAAGTTGGGATAGACCCCCAACTGAATTAGAATAATAGTATCGATTCCCTAGTATTTTTGTCAGAGTTAAATACAGACACAGTGTGAAAGCTGCATACATGTTAGCCATTGTTACTGCTCCTTGTCCCTTCTACAGAATCTGTTAGCATATCTAGCCTCACAGCTTTTGTTTTCTCTCTTCACGCCTCTAGCTAGTCTCCCTATCCTTTAACTTTCCCCTCTTCAATCCATACTGCGGCCCTGCAGAATAATCTTCCTAGAACACTTAAGTATGAGTTGGAGTACAATACAGGGAATGGGGAGAGCTATATTTTTCATAAAATCAATTTATAGCATATTTGTAAAGTTGGTTGTGAGCTACAAAGTACTGCACAAATAAAAGCTGCCTTAATTTTAGGAAGCATAACTGTAAATTTAACAAGCATTGATCATATCTAAACTATCTTTCTAGGGGCGCCTGGGTGGCTCAGTTGTTAAGCATCTGCCTTTGGCTCAGGTTGTGATCCCAGGGTCCTGGGATCGAGCCCCATGTCAGGTTCCCTGCTCCACGGGAAGCCTGCTTCTCCCTCTTCTACTCCCCCTGCTTGTGTTCCTGCTCTTGCTCTCTCTCACTCTGTGTCAAATAAACAAAGAAAATTTAAAAAAAAAAAAACAAAAACTATCTTTTTCTCACCTCCTAATTCTCACCTTTGAATTAAACAAATTAAGGATTCATTCTTCTACTCCTGTGAACCACATCACTAGGAAACCAAGCAGATTTACATGCAGACCATAGGGAAAACAGGGGGAAGACTAAAATCCATTCAGTAAAGGTCCAATACTCATGGGTCGCTCTCCTGCCTGTTGTCCATCATTCTCAACACTGGTTTGAGTTGGGGGCAAAAAGATTTTTCCACCCACGACAAACAACTTCCCTCTTTCTCAGAAGTGCAGCTTTTACAGAATTCTCAGGATTTCATTTTATTTCCTCTACTTCAATCTCCCCCACTATCCTCCATCCTCATCTCTTTCTTGTTCTCTCTCTCTCTCTCTCTCTCTCTCACACAGACACATACAGGCTTTGAGATAATACAAATTCTATTCTCCACACAGAATATTTTATCTTATACTCTGAGTGTTCAGCACTTGGGGTTTAGTCTTCATCAACTCCAATATTTTGTAGCTGATCTATTTAGCGGTTACTGGCATATAATCACTTCAGCTTCCCGGGGGATGGAAGGGGAAGAGAAGCAATATTCTTAAGAGTCAAGTTTCAAGAAGTGACAATTAGTCTTTCTTTTTGAATCTTGGCATTTTCTCCATTAACAAAATAATACTTGCAAATGGAAACTGAAGAACCAATCATCCTAGCCAGGGTTAATGTCATGATTTAAATGCCAACAATGTTAGTCATTTCACTGCTGTCTACCTTCAGTAATAAACCTCCTTTTAGTGCTTGCTAGAGGAAATCACAAGAGATAGCAGACAGCTTACATGTTAGAACGAGAGCTGAAATTTATTAGGAAGTATCTGCATTGAGCACTGGTTCTTAATGACTCTAACCTTAACTTAGCCCTTGACCTAATCCATACAGAATTTGAGGAAAATGAAATGAATCCACAAACCTGGGGTGATACTGATAATCTTCATGTTAATGATGGTTATATTTTAAAAAGAAAAGATTCAATTAACTCAGTGAACATACTATGATGCCCTTCACCACGTAAAATGCATAGCTTTTAAAAATAATAAACTGTAAAACAAAACTTACGTTTATTGAAATTAAGATGGCTCCATTTTAGATATACTCATTAAAAAATACACTGATTCACTCCTTGACACATAATACCTCCCCCTCCCTCCTCCTCCCTTCCTCCTTCCCTCCCCCCTCCACCTCTCTCTCCCTCTTTCACTGGTGCCCCAGCTTTGCTAGTGCCTTTAGTCCACCTATTAAGTAATCCAGAACTGAGATGGAGAGGATTAGGAAAATGAGAAGCAGAAGAAGCGGGATGCCTGGGTGGCTCAGTGGGTTAAAGCCTCTGCCTTGGGCTCAGGTCATGATCCCAGGGTCCTGGGATGGAGCCCCACATCTGGCTCTCTGCTCTGCGGGGAGCCTGCTTCCTCCTCTCTCTCTGCCTGCCTCTCTGCCTGCTTGTGATCTCTGTCAAATAAATTTTTAAAAAAAGAAGCAGAAGAGGCACAGCACAGAGCACCAGAAACAACCGTAAGGAGAAAGATATCTCAGTGGGAAGGGGAAGGAAGAGGACAAGAAAGAATTACAAAATGAAAAGAATTGGCAGAGAACTCAATCTATGATACAACTAAAACTGGCTAATCTGTGTGTATGTAAATCAAAATTCAAAATGTTAACAGTAATCGAAAGTGAGTTTTTATTTGCCTCTTTCTACTTTTGCACTTTTCAAATAGTGTTCAGTGATAAGTCACACATACTTACGAAGCACCTCTCATATGCCAGATAGAAGTTTTCTAAGCCCCCAACATGGGTTAACCAATTATTCCTTACAAAAGCCTTAAAGTCAGGCATGGTAATGATGGCCTTTGCACAAATGAACACACTGGGCAGGAAGTGCTAAGTCATCTGCTCAGGGTCACACAGCAGTCAGCTTACACCAGACCTGCATCCCAGAGTGTGAGCTCTTAAGCATCCTTCCTTTCTGCCAATTCTTGACTATGCTCTACTTTCATAATCAGAAAAAAAAAGTCACAGGGTGCCTGGGTGGCTCAGTCGTTAAACGTCTGCCTTCAGCTCAGGTCATGATCCCAGGGTCCTGGATGGAGCCCCTGAGTTGGGCTCTCTGCTCAGCAGGAAGCCTGCTTCTCCCTCTCCCATTCCTCCTGCTTCTGTTCCCTCTCTCGCTGTGTCTCTCATAAATAAATAAAATCTTTAAAAAAAAGAGAAAAAGAAAAAGTCACTTGAAAAGAGGGAGCTAGAAAACAGACTGGATATAAGAGTCCAACATGTGACAATGGATTTCTTACATGGAAGTAAATGAGAGGATGCTTGAATTCAGAGTACTAGAAAAATTGCGCAAAGGGGAAGTCTATAAGGTCCTTGAAAAGAAGACAACATGTTTAAATTATTTGTAGAATTCCAAGGTACTAAAACATTCTGTGGGCTGTGTATCATATCAACCAACACAAATAAATTAGTGGGGAGCGAGGAAGAGTAGCAATTCCTCCTTATTCATCTTCAGCTTGATGAAGATGAGCTAGAGCCCATCTGTTTTTTAATGTCCTGTGAGAAATGTTAAATAATTGAGATGACACAAATATAAATTAGATAATTATATTAGACACACTATATTGAGACAGCAACCCCAAATACAATTTTTAAAGGAAAAATCATTTTTAAACCAAATTAATTTTGTAAGTTAAAAAGAGAATCAACTCTTTGGAGGAACTTACCATGCTCAAATCTCGAGCAGAAAAAACAAAATACAAAAGCCTCTTTAAAGGCTGCAGGACAGACTTCCATCTCAAATCATTCCATGCATGTACTTCTATCTCAAAGATTTCCCTGAAGTGAGAGAAGTAATCACGTATATAGCCAACGTGGAACCAGAAATTTTAGTGCAATTCTAGAAGACAGAAAGCAAAAGAGATTGGAATAGAGGAGAAACTAAAATCAAGAAGGCTGCACCCAAAATCTGGTGCAAAAGAGGTTAATGCGAAAGTGAGAACTGGTTTTCCCACTGAATCCAGAAAGCTGTAATACAGAGTCTTCAGCATCCATGACCAAGGCAGTCCCTACACAGTGTACCCAGAGAACTAGATGCAGAATTCACTTTTTTTTGAGAGAGAGCACATGCTCAAGCATGAACATGCAAGCCAGGTGGGAGAGGGGGTACAAAAGGAAAGGGAGAAAGAGAACTTTAAGGAGGATCCATGCCCACTGCGGAGGCCAACACAGGGCTCCATCTCATAGCCCTGAGATCATGACCTGAGCTGAAATCAAGAGTTGGATTCTTAACCGACTGAGCCACCCAGGTAGCCCAGCATTTCCTTCTTAAATATAGGAGTCAGGCTTTGGGGACCCTAGGTCCAGAGAGAGAGAAATAACTTGGTTAAATGCTTAGAGTAACTTCAAACTACCAACTGCGAACCAAAAAAAAAAAAAAAAAAAAAAGAAATTCAGCTTAAAACAGGAAAATCCTCCAATGTGTTCAATCCCCATCTTACTCCCTTGGACTTCACTTGTACATGTCCGAAGGAATCTTCCAGATGCCCTCAGCACCTGTGGCCACTCCTACCACTAAAGAAAACAGCCCAACCTGGGAAGAGTGGACTCCACTCAGCTAATAAACCCCACCAGCTATGACAGATGAGTGGTCAAACTCTTCACTTTTTTTTCTAAGATTTTATTTATTTATTTGACAGAGAGAGATCACAAGTAGGCAGAGAGGCCAGAAAGGGGGGGGGGAGCAGGCTCCCCGCTGAGCAGAGAGCCCGATGCGGGGCTCAATCCCAGGACCCTGAGATCATGACCTGAGCCAGAGGCGAGGCTTAATTAACCCACTGAGCCACCCAGGCACCCCCAAACTCTTCACTTTTAATAGATCTAAAAATCACCAGATATTTAAGGAGACCTAACATGAATAAAAGAGAACCTCAAAATGAATAAAACAGTTTACTGATGAGGAAAATAATTAATGCTGGATACAAAAAATAATGTTTAAAAAAAAAAGTTTTTTTAACATCTACAAAGCAAACGCGGGTTACTATGAAAAGGAAATAACCATAAAACAAGATACATAATTTCAGAAATCAAAAAAATATTGTATGAGGATTAAATTCAAAAGAGCAAAAAAATTAATAACCTGAGAGATCGAAGCAAGGAATTTTGCCCGTTTTTAAAGAAAAAAAAGGAAGCTATGAGACGTAGTTAAAAAGCATACAGAAGGTATAATGTTCAATTAACAAGAGTGACAGAAGAAAGCAATGAAGAGGATGAAAAGGAAAAATAAATAATCAGAGAAATAATAGAAGAAAATGTTCTCCAGCTGAAGAAAAACTTGAGTCTTTTTTTTTTAAGATTTTATTTATTTATTTGACAGAGATCACAAGTAGGCAGAGAGGCAGGCAGAGAGAGAGAGGGAAAAGCAGGCTCCCCGCTGAGCAGAGAGCCAGATGTGGGGCTCGCTCCCAGGAATCCAAGATCATGACCCGAGCCAAAGGCAGAGGCTTTAACCCACTGAACCACCCAGGTGCCCCGAAAACTTGAGTCTTGAGAATGAAAGGCTCCAGAGTGCTGGAAAGGATGATAAAAAGATATACATCTATCCTATATCCTGCAAAACTTCTCTGTTAAAGATTAAATGGAAAATGCTACAAATGTAAAAAGAACTAAGTAACTTTCAAAAAAACAACAGTCAACCAGTCAACTTTTTGTCTTCATCACTATATTCTGTAAGACTAGAGAAGAGATAGGAATCTGAACATGGAACTGTGAACACAGCAAAAGACCGATTCTGTGTGACGTTGGCAAAATAAAGACATGGTCTTGAAAGGATCCAAAACCTATTCTACTCAGACATCCTTTTTGAAAAACTTATTCCTCCTCAATTCAAAGTAAAAAAAAAAAAATTCTTTTAAAAGGCATTCATGGGCAGGGAAGAAAAGTGACATAGAAATGAGAGTATCAAAAAAACCAATAAAATGTTAAATTCATTGTAAATAATTTCAGATCACAGAAATGAAATTTATGCCACTAAGAAAGGGTTGTTAAGAGTAATACCAAATGATGTATGGAAGTGATGAATCATATACACCTGAAACTAATTATTACACTGTATGTTAACCAATTAGAATTTAAATTAAAACTTAAAAAGTTTATCTGAGAAAAAAAATTTTCGTGATGAGAAAACTCTCATTTTAATTCATCACTTTGGATTATTAGAGGTAGTATTCATTTTGCTCACCAAGAAAAAAAGAAGTTAAACCAAATTCAAATGAAATATCTGAGACTAGGAGAGTGGCTATTTTAAAAGTATACTGAAAATCTTACTTTAGGCAAGGCTGGGCGGCTCAGTCCATTAAGCAGCTGCCTTTGGCTCAGGTCATGACCTCAGGGTCCTGGGATCGAGACCCACACTGGGCTCCCTGCTCAGCAGTGAGCCTCCTTTGCTTCTCCCTCTCCCTCTGCCTCCCCATGCTTGTGTAAGCTCTCTCTTTCTCTCAAATAAATAAATAAAATCTTTAAATAAAAAGACAAAGAAAATTTTGCTTTGTATGGAAGAAGAGTAATGGATAATGAATGATGAATTCTTGATATTGATAGAAAATATAACTTTAAATGTTTATTAAAAATTCCATAATTTCAATTACCAGGATAAAAAAGGGATGTAGAAATTTTAGAACAGCAATTTGCATAATATGGTCTGCAGACCCCTGGGGTCTCTTAGATAATTCAGGGGTCCCAGAGGTCAAAATCATTTTCATAATAATACTAAAACATTACTTGTCTTATTCACTCTGTTGACATTTGCACTGATGGTACAAAGCTAATTATGGGTGAAAGTTTTTATTCCTGGCATCAATCAAGGCAGTGACATAAAGCTGTCCTTGAGTCACTGTGTTCTCATCAACAACACATATAATAAAAACAAACTAAGCAAACAAACAAACAAAAAGTACTACTTGGGAATGTCCTTGTCGAAGCAGTATAAAATATTAATTTTATTAATTTCAATCTCTGGATACACATCTTCCTAATATTCTGTGTCAAAGTGGGCAGTACCGACAAGGCACTTCTGCCTACTGAAGAAGAATGACTGCCTCGAGGAAAAACATTTGTGCAATTGTTTGAGTAGAAGCTGCACTAGCTGCTTTTTTTCCCAACCACTTAATTTTCACATTAAAGACAGACCAACAGACTACGCTTTCAGGCTTGCGTGTTTGGCTGACATTTTCTCAAAAAGAACCCAGGTGTGACTCTGTCACTTCAAGGAAAACAACTGCCAGAATTTGCTGCCAATGGTAAAATTTGAGCTTTCAAACCAAAATCATAATTTTTGAAAACCTGCCTCCACCCTTATTGATCTCTTCCTAATAGTTAAGGATTTCCAAAGAGATCAATGGCGGTATTAATAGACGTGATTTTTTCTGTTAATGTATCATGAAACATGTTAACATTTGCAAGTTCTGAATAACTAAGTCAACCACTACTTCCAAATGCCAATGCATGACATTACGAAATCACACACAGGTAAAATATCTATTCAAAGCGCAAGGCAAACCCAAGAATTTTAATGTAACAGAGTACAGAAAGTTCACTGCATGATTTCGGTTTCCACACTGCAACTAACCTTTAAGAAATGATCACTTGTCAAATTTTGAGGCCATATCAAAGAATATCTACAGTTATCTGAAAAGGCTAGAAAAAACGCTTTTTTCTTTTTCCAACTATCAGTGTAAGGCAGGACTTTCTTCATACACTTCAACCAAAACAACATTTTGCAACAAACTGAATGAAGTAGATGAGAATCTAGCCTTCATCTATTAAGCCAAGTATTAAAGAGAACTGCACAGTGTAAAACAGTACCACTCTTCTCACTAAATTCTTTTGTTTCAGAAAATTTAATTTTTTACTTTATGTTAATATGTAGTAGGTTTATAATTATTATTTTAATTAAGGTATAAATATATGTTTTTAAATTGCTCATCTTTCATTTCTAATATGGCAAGTCTTAATATCTATTTATCTATCTAAAATCCACACTAACAAGCTTTTCAGGGACTTCTATAATTTAAGAGTGTAAAGGGATTCTGTGAACAAAATGTTTGAGAACCACTATTCTAGAAAATCACTAGAGAAAAATAACAGAAAAAGAAGTATTCTTCAATGAAAGAAAAGTAAGAATAAAGATGATGATATAATACAAGAAAAATAAGAGCTTACGTATCAGCAAATTGCAATGGTGAAAATGAATTAACTCTGCCTTTAAAAGATACTTTTAAACTGAATTTTAATACTATGAAAGAAACCGTATTTTCTTAAGCTTTCATGATACATAAGAAAATTGACACTGTATCAGGCCATTAAACAAGATCACCTATTTAAAAGAATTCTTATAATACAAACTAAATTCTCTGACCACACATAATTAAATTCTAAATCAACAAAAAAGGAGGATTTTAAACACTCTATAAATAGAAATTTCAAAACACTCTTCCAAATATTCACAGGTCACAAAATAGCTCTTAAGAGAATTCTTAAAAATCAAAACTAAATGATAAAATACACTCTACACATTGTGGGATATACATAAATTAACACCTAAAGATAAAAAACACTTTATATCTTTGAACGCTTTTATCAGAAATGAATAAAAGCTAAAAGCCAAAGAGTTAAGTATACACAATACTAGAAAAAAATAATAGGGCACATGGGTGGCTCAGTCAGTTAAACGTCAGCCTTCAGCTCATGTCGTGATCGAGTTCAGGGATCGAGTCCCACATCAGGCTCCCTGCTCATCGGGGAGTCTGCTTCTCCCTCTTCCTCTGTCCTTCCCCTTCCACTGCTCACATTCTCTCTCTCTCAAATAAATAAATAAAATCTTTAAAAAAATAATAATAGAACTATTCCAAAGAAAGAAAAAAGGATTTACTAAAGATAAAACAAATTAGTGAAGACATGATAATAGACAATTTTAATCAAAAGTCAGTTTTTTGGGGTGCCTGGGTGGCTCAGTCCATTAAGCGTCTGCCTTCGCCTCAGGTCATGATCCCAGGGTCCTGGGATCAAGCCCCGCATCGGGCTCCCTGCTTCGTGGACAGCCTGCTTCTCCCTCTCCCTCTGCCTGCTGCTCTGCCTACTGGTGCTGTCTCTCCTATCAAATAATAATAACTAAATAATCAAATAAATAAAATCTTAAAAAAAAAAGTTCTTTGAAATGACAACTAAAAGAAAAGAAAACTAACAAACTGGCAAGAATAATCAAATTTTAGAAAAGACAAGAAGACATAATTTCAGATGCAGTTCACTAAGAATTTCTGAATTCCTTAATGCTAATACATTTGAAAACTTAGAGAAAATAGAAACATTTCTAGAAAAATATAATAAAAACTGATTCAATTATTTGGAAAGAGAAAAACAGTAACTTTACAGTGGAGAAATCTGTCAGCTGCTACTTAACCAAATGATGAAGTTGACATCACTAGCGAAGTCATGATGTGATGAGGACACTTCACCTTTGTGGTATTCTTCCCTAAAATCCGTGACTCCAGGCTAATCCTGGGGAAAACCTCAGACACATGCAAATGGAGGGACTTTCTGTTAAGTACTTGACTACTGATGACTATTGCATCAACTGTGTTTAGGGGCACCTGGGTGGCTCAGTCCCTTAAGCGTCTGTCTTTGGCTCGGGTCATGATCCCTGAGTTCTGGTATGGAATCCCGCATCGGGATCCCTGCTCAATCCTCCCTCTGCCCCTGCCTCTTGCTCGGGTGTGAGTATGCTCTCTCTCAAATAAATAAAATCTTAAAAAAAAAAAAAAAAAGTGTTTAACAAATAAGTAGGTGAGTCGATAAGTAAATAAATAAGGTTAAGAATTAGAAAAACAAAAACAACACTTTCAGATGAAACTGTGAGTGATGTCTCTGTCTAGCAGATTTTATCTAATATTGTTTACGCAACTGAATATAAACGGAAGAAAAGACCATCTAGCTGTTAGAGCAGTACTGGACTGACAGAATTAGCTTGAAGGAACTAGTAAGTTGGGCATTTTCCTCTTTGTGGCATCCAGATTTCTTGATTTCCTTTTCTCTGCTTCACACATAAAAGCAGGTCACAGAAATGTTTATCTGACTCGTCCCTCCAAAGCATGAGCCTCCTGCTGTGCACCTTTCCCTCTTCACCCAAACGGAAAAGCTCCCTCTGATTCCTTTCGGCACAGATTTCCACCCTGTGAACTCTCCCAGTTTGTAACCAAAAGGTCTACTTAGAAGAGAAATGACATTTTAAAAAGCGTCTCATATTTTAAGCAATTGGCTCCCAAACCACTCAGAACTAGATATAATCTTCGTATCTATGTACGTGTAAGGACTGCCGACGGTCTGAGGTAAAAGTTGTTTCCACATTTCTGAAGAGAGTCGCAGCAGGTACGTGCTGAAAGAGATCTTCATCATCACCCACTCCAAACTTCTCGTTTTACAAATGGGGAAACTGAGGTCTAGAAAGATCCTATCCCTTCCCTAGGACCGCACAAGGGTCTCTACTAACATCAAAATGATTAGAGGACAAGCTGCAGGAAAACATACACAATTGGCTAATTTGTAGTGCTTTCTGGACACATAAACACTCTTCTATTTCAGGATAAAGGGAAAATTACATCCGTCTTGGGCAAAAAAGTTCCCTCCTCCACCCACACCCCTGCCCTTAATTTCTCCCTCAATTCACTGAAGAGACTTTTGTTGAGCTCCTTTTGTGCAACAGGCACTGACCTAGGAACAGGGGACACAGCCCCAACCAAGTACGAAAACGTCAGCTATTTCTTCCTTCCTTCCGTCTCTCCTGACTTCTAACCAGTCATCTTGTCACCAGAGCCTCCACTAGAAGCCAACAAAAATCTAAACCCAGTGCTCGCAGTTGAGGTCCTTTTTTCCACAATTGGGCTCCGGTCCTTAGATACAGGAGAACAGGTAGAAAGACGCCACAGAAAATCGGACTGTGGAAGGCACGTGTTTCCTACACAGAGGCGCTTCGACTTACAAACCCTGCGATGCAGGCCACACTGACTGACAGGCTTAGCCGAGTGCCAACTACGGGCTGGTACTGCTCTGACTACTGGGACCCGGTGATGAACCCCAGACGCAGTCTCCACCCTGGGGAAGCTTTTGCAGAGGAACACATCACCGCGGGTGTGACCAGGGTTAATGAAGCAAAAGCAGAGGATGCCGTGAGAGCATCTGTCACGTGGGTCCTGTGGTGGCCACAAACCCTTCACAGTCGTCCACCCACAGAAAGCACAAGGACCAAGGAGCCCACCGCCAGCTCCGAAATCTACCATGACATTGTCGTGGGGGCCATGCTTCCTCACCGGCTGCTCCTCGCCAACCGTTGCACAGGGCAGGACTTCCAGAACAGGCCCAGTCCTGGAAGGCAGGGGATTCCTCTTATGGCGGACTTCGGCGTGAAGACAACCCTGGCTGTGCCGAACCTTCCTTAGAAGGCAGGGGAGTCTCGTAGGCTTCCACTCCACATGCCTTCCCTCTCCCCTTCGCCGGGTGCCATATTTGCTTGGGGACATCTGATAGCCCTTCCCACCGCTGCCAGCTCCCTCCCCGTGTTTTCTCACAGGTGGTTGCCCTAATGAAATCCTTGCATGTTTAATCCCATCTCAGAAAGCGCAGACAAACACAGACCCTAGTTTAGATTGAGATGGACTGTTTAGGATTGGGTTACTGGGGAACTGAGATTCTGGGGTGCCTGGGTGGCTCAGTTAGTTAAGTGTCTGACTCTTCATTTTGGCTCAGGTCATGATCTCAGGATCGTGAGACTGAGCCCCGCGTCAGGCTCTGTGCTGAACACGGAGTCTGCTTAAGATTCTCTCTATCACAGGGCGCCTGGGTGGCTCAGCCAGTTATGTATCTGCCTTCAGTTCAGGTCATGATCTCAGTGTCCTGGGATCCAGCCATTGGTGGTTGGACTTGCTGCTCAGTGAGGAGTCTGCTTCTCCCTCTCCCTCCGCACACCGCCCCTCATGATCATGCTCCCGCTCTTACACTCTCTCTCTCAAATAAATAAATAAAATCTTAACCAAAAAAAAAAGGATTCACTCTGTCCCTCTTCCCCTCCCTCCACACCCCAACCCACCTCTGTCTCTCTCTCTTTCTCTCTCTCTCTCTGGGGAAAAAAAAATGAGACATCAGTCAGATGGAAGAAAAGGAAAAGTGAAGGAGGGCATTGCAGGAACAGCATATGCAAGGTCCCTGAGGCAGGATGGACCTTCTCCCAGCCGAGGAACTAAATCAATGGCAGTGTGTAACTGGACTGCAACATCTCAACAAGGAAGAAAGCAGGGTCTAGTGAAGCCTCAGAGATGGGCAAAGGCCAGATTATGCAAGGATTTGTCATTTAATTCAAGAATTTTAAACTTTTTTCTAAGTGCATGGCAGAGGTAGATAGGGTCTTGAGCAATGGAACAACTTGATCAAATGCATGCTTTACAAAGATCATTTGGCTACAGTAAATGGATCAAAAAGAAGTGTTGGGAAATCAAGAAGGAAGCCACTGAAATGGTTCAGTAAAGAGATAAATTAAGGATTATTTTGGACCTAATGGGGAAAAAAAATCATTTCATAGGGTCTCCCTTAAGATTTCATGGCCTTTTGTTGATCTCCAAGCATTCCGTAGTTTATGCCTTATTTTTTTTCCTCTTTATTTTTTTTAAATTTTATTTTTAATAAACATATAATGTATTTTTATCCCCAGGGGTACATGTCTGTGAATCGCCAGGTTTACACACTTCACAGCACTAACCAGAGCACATACCCTCCCCAATGTCCATTACCCCACCCCCCTTTCCCGACCCCCCTCCCCCCAGCAACCCTCAGTTTGTTTTGTGATATTAAGAGTCACTTATGGTTTGTCTCCCTCCCGATCCCATCTTGTTTCTTTTCTTTTTTTCCTACCCCCCCAACCCCCCATGTTGCATCTCCACTTCCTCATATCAGGGAGATCATATGATAGTTGTCTTTCTCCAAGTGACTTATTTCACTAAGCATGATACCCTCTAGTTCCATCCACGTCATCGCAAATGGCAAGATTTCATTTCTTTTGATGGCTGCATAGTATTCCATTGTGTATATATACCACATCTTCTTTATCCATTCATCTGTTGATAGACATCTAGGTTCTTTCCATAGTTTGGCTATTGTAGACATTGCTTCTATAAACATTCGGGTGCATGTGCCCCTTCGGATCACTACGTTTGTATCTTTAGGGTAAATACCCAGTAGTGCAACTGCTGGGTCATAGGGTAGTTCTATTTTCAACTTTTTGAGGAATCGCCATGCTGTTTTCCAGAGTGGTTGCACCAGCGTACATTCCCACCAACAGTGTAGGAGGGTTCCCCTTTCTCCGCATTCTCGCCAGCATCTGTCATTTCCTGACTTGTTAATTTTAGCCATTCTGACTGGTGTGAGGTGATATCTCATTGTGGTTTTGATTTGTATTTCCCTGATGCCGAGTGATGTGGAGCACTTTTTCATGTGTCTGTTGGCCATCTGGATGTCTTCTTTGCAGAAATGTCTGTTCATGTCCTCTGCCCATTTCTTGATT